>VNJS01005720.1:0-15808 GCA_008042575.1 Drosophila watanabei | reverse complement strand
TTTTCAATATGGACATGTGTTTACTTATTTAGGACCGCTTGGCCTTTGTATCTCACATTTCGCCCCGCCTCCACTCGGACAATCCATAATCCCCGCTAAGCGAGGCGAGTGTAAACGATTCCTTCGAGGCATAAACTTCACACATTCCCCCAGTATCGTTCTCCTTGTACCCGCAGCGCCACTTAATCATTACAAATAAGCCACATATGTGCACAGGGAGAAATTTAAATGGATTAAATGTTATATAAAGAAAGAGTGCTTAAGGTGTAGGAGAAAAAAGTGAAGGAATTTGTGTATAAAATAAAGTCTCTTATAAGGAAACTAGTTAGGGAATGACAGCGAATATTTTTGTCCTTAAATATTACAGCTAAATGCTGTCATATTATAATCTTACTTTAAAAAGGTAAGCCTTAAAATACTTAAGAAAACCTTTTTTAAATGTCTTTAAAGACAGTTAAGTTCGTCTTTTTAATAAGATTCTTAACAAACACATATCCTTTAAAATATACAATTAGTATTTTAAATCTACATCGTGTCATTTTTGTTTTGAAGAAAACAAATAAATCTTGATTTTAGGCTGGAGATACATCTAGTTATGGCATTGTTTTTCTCTCCCTGTACACACACACGCGCTGTTGGTAACATTTATGGCTCGTTAGCAATTCAGTTCGAGGCTCGGGCTTTGAGACTCGAGACTCTCAGCTCGCAGCTCGAAGGGGTGTGGAGATCGGCGGGCATTATGGCCAAAGGCAGAACCGAAAAGTTTTGTCTAGTTTTGAAGTTGCTGCCACATCGGCTGCGGTTGCTTTTGAGGTTCATGGTTTAATTGGCCGGGCATCCCGCTGCAAGCCAATTTCCCCGGATTTTTGATTGGTTCTCGGGGTTCCCGGAGAGCGGCACAGAGATGCAAACAGGCAAAGTGGCTTTGACCAGGACAGCATAGCAGCAGGACTAGTAGCAGCCACATTTTATCAAAGTCAATTCTTATCTGCACGAAAAATGTTTGCAGCTGAAGTTGATAAATGGATTTACTTTGATTTTACAGCTAAAAATCGATGCGGCTACCCGGTACGTAGTGCGAGTACTTCTCCCATTTGAATCTGTCCGATACCAGGAGTCAGAGTCCGGAGGGCCCGGAGAGACCGCCGAGACAATGGACCGAAAGGGCGGTCAAAGACTCGTGTCTGAATCATCGAAGGTTCCCGTCCCGGCTCCTGTCCTCTTTCCTTCCACTTGGCTACTTGGCCAAAAACCGAAATTGCACTTAAAATTGAATGCTTGGCTGGAGGAGCGTGCAACCCACAGATAATCTATGACATAAAATCACGCGACAGTAAACGCCGCTTAATGCCAGACAAAGGGAAAGGACAAAGGATCAACTGCAACTTGTGTGTAGCTTTATCCCACCCTCTCCTCAAAAAGGGACGCTTATTTGTCCGTGTACCTCCTTTGTGGCAGCAACTCGACTGGAAATTATATAAAAAATTTTGCGTTTGCTCTTCATTTTTGCGCTCGTTTTGATTATCAGCCATTGCATTTGCATTCACAGTCGCATTTCCATTTTCATTTCCAAAACCTTTCCCTTTCCCACTTTCCCTTTTCACTTTTCATGTTCGTTGCCCAAAACCGTATCCTTTTTTTGATTTTTTTGCTGTATGAGTCACAGCTGCAGTCGCTCTATTTATCTGTTGAAATTTTTCGCTCATCTGGCAGCTTGTATTTATCATTTGCGCATCATTAGGTCGCGTCTAAACGGAATTATTTATTTGCCCGAGTGAGAACTTTCCCCACTTGGACAGCTGCTGCTCCTGCTGCTGCTCTTGCTGGCCCTAGAATCCAGAGAACTCTTCAGTTAACACCAACTGAAGTGCAAAAAGTGCTTCGTTAATCAAGGATTTGTGCTTGAGTTTTCCCTGGAACTTTTCTTCGCTTTGCAAACGATTAAAGTTTAGCAGATTTAATTGGAAGTCCAAATAGTTATCCTGAATGTATTTTGCTGTAATTTTCACTTGATAAACTACAGTTCATAAAGTGTTTTCTATTTTCATAGAATTTACTGCACAAGTTCCTGATAATTATAGTGAACCTATGGTCCTTGCTATCCTTTTTCTTCAGAATTATAAAAGCTTAAAATCGATGTCTACTGCATAGCTTTAGCTTTATGTTCCGACCCTTACTGATTGCGTTCTCCAGACAGTTTCTTTCATTTCCACAAAAGCCTTAAAGTTGAGCAGCTTAAATTGAAGACCCTCCCAGTAGTGGCTCTTAATCATTTACTATCAGCTTGAAATGCTTTTCTGATTACCTGCCGGCAAAGTTTTATGAGCCAAAGAGCCTTCTTGCCAGCCCAGGAGCAAGGAGCTCCTACTTTTACCTACTTTTCCACACGAGCTGCAGGCTGAACAATTTCTGTTGCCTGCCTCGAGGGGCCCTTTAAAAATTTCGAACCACCACAGAGACTCTGTGTGTTTCGTAATTTTGTAAGCCAAGAATTTTGCATTTAATTGCTTAATTACTGCTGCTCGGCAGACATTCCCGGGGATGAGGAGGAGGAGGAGGATGAGGAGCCTCTGACCCGCAACCTCTGCTCCCGGGCACTAAGCGGCTGGCATTTATGTTTACGTCTCTCAAACTGTTTTATGGCCTCGCAGAAAGGAGCATTTATGACTGCCCCGGGTCCTCGGATCCCCGGATCCTCGGCGGTGCAACTGTGTTGGGGGGCGTGGCATGGCCAGAGGCAGACCACAATTGCCGCCAAGTGGGCGTTTAGGCACTTGGGCCACAAACAACTTTCTCGCCAGCAGCCGTCGTCATGAATGCAAAGTTTTCCTCCTTAACCCGGGACCTGTTCTCCTTCCTCCTCCTCTTGCAGATTCCCTGCCCGCTGGTCATCATGCTCACCATGGTGGTTTTTTCGTGGCCCGCGTAGCTAGCTGCATCCCATCCGACGTCCGGACATCGCCCAGCTATGTGGACCTACATGATGGCTGCCGCCCGCGGAGATCGGGTCAACACGATGATGTCCACCCGGAGACGCCCCGAAACGGAGTCCCCCAAATACGGTTACAAGTGAGTTTTAACGTTGAGTAACTTGTTTAATTTTTGTATAAGTGTTACAAATAAATATATGCGACAAATATTAACATTTCTTGGAAATAAAATTAAAATTATTTGCATTTGTAAAAGAGTTTTCTCTTATCTTTTTATTCGTTTAAAGGCCTAAAGTTAAATTTAAACTGAAATTTATAAAACACATTAAAAAGCATTTAACTCTTGAAATCTTACGTATAATTAATATGTTTTTAAAAAGAATTTATTCTTGCATTATAACTAATTTATCTGTCATAGTCACCACAAGTACAAGGAACTTTTGTAAAAGGTATATTTAAATGCATAATAGAAATAAATTACATTGTTCAGATTTTAACAATTTGCATCAATTAAAGCGCAAGCTAAATTTGTAATGCAAATTTGAATGATTAAATATTAAAAAAGTGTTTTATTCCAATTTTATGTATATAAAATTATTGAATAAAATTAAATACGAAAAGATAATGTCATGTCAAAACTTAGAAGCAGTTTCTTAGATTAATCTATTCAAATTAAATGTAAATAAAATTAATAAACATAATTATGAATTTAGCTCCTATTTCATGCTTAAACTAGAGAATGTCCTGTTTTATCTTTCAATGTTTCTCGCTTTAATAAAAATAATACAAAAATATATATAAAACTAAAATAAATATATTCTCTATGCTCCCCTTTGCCACTGTGCCATCAGCCTCTCCACTCGTCCCATGTACCGAACCACCAGATTCGTGGGCCCCGCCTCCTCGGCGCCCGCCCAACTGCAGCTGCCCAGCGGCTCCCATCAGGCAGTCGGCATGGGCATGGCACCGCCACCGCTGGAGGAGATTAGCGGCGGTCTGTTCGCACCCTTTGCGCCAACGGCGACGATTACGGTCGAGCAGGCGGCCACCTCGATACCGATGGCCGTTGAGGGCGAGGTGCATCATCTCCACTATCCGCGCAGGAGCTGGCAGCGCAGATATCGTCAGGGGAATCATCGCCAGGCGGAAGGGCACACGGGACAGGATGCGGACGAGGACGATGACGAAGATGACGATGACGATGATGATGATGATGATGAGGACGAGGAGGAGTTCGGAGAGGCTGTGGGCGAGGATAACCCGGAGGAAGCCATTGCAAGGGCTGACCATCAGCATCATCAGCAGAAACATCACCACCAACCGCATGCCAGTGATCCCAGTTATGTGGAAAACGGAAGGAAGCTGATACAGGTGAGTAAAAAAACAAGAAAGGAAGCTACATTTTGGGAGCTGAGTGCCCTTGTATACCCTTGCAGTTATAAATTTAATATAACTTAGCCAAAAATGCATTAATTTTAAATCGAAAAGAAAGAACTGAATTTGAAAATTAAAAATTGCTGTTGATATGTATTTCTATAAATGAAATCAAAAATTGTTAAGTTAAAATGGTAAAAGCAGAACTTTTTAAGCCTCCATTAAAGCCTAATGGCGTAAAGTGAGTAAGGCCAACGCGGCGTATGCGCAATTTGATAGTAAATGCAGATAAAAGCTCACTGATAAACGATGGCCAATAATCCGTGGCCAATAACTGATGCATTATGCCTCGTCGAGGCTGTAATTTCATTCCGTCCCTGGCCACAATTCAATTATGTGGAAATGTAATTAAGTAATTGCTTTAATTGATTGACGCCTCGCCTGCAGGAGGAGGAGGAGGAGTAGGAATTGGCCCAGTTTCTAGAGCTGCGGGCCAGGCCAACTCCGCTTTGTCTGCATAACTTCGCCTCCGCTTCGGCCCCTGTATCTGCCTCTGCCCCGGGCTCCATCTGCCATCCGCCATTCCAGACTAATGCAAATGAACTGAGCAGACCTTCATAAACTTGACCTTGCCGTAAATCGCGTTTTAATTACTTCCTCTATTGTCACGTAGCCAAGGCATCGCCCCGAGTCGCCTCCTCCTGCCTTTTGGGACCCTCGGGCTCTCGGTGCGTCGCCAGTTGAATGCCGTTTTCGGTTACCCGCAGAAATTTTTATTAGCACGTGTCAATTGACTTAAAACACTGCAAAAAAGAGAGACAAAAAAGGCTAGGTGCTAGCCAGGAAAAGGGGGAATGGAGGTGTTGGGTCTGCATTTTTTTTTGTTTTGAGCAGACCCATTTGGCCAAGCACAGTTTGGGATACTCTAACACAAAGGAAGTGGTTGAATAACCAAGCTGAAGGTGAAAAGAGTTTAGATAAGTACATATGATAAATACTTAAATTAAATTAAAGTTGGTAAAGGGGTTAAAAGTCTAATTTAATTTAAGAATGTAGCAACAACATATATGATTTCTCTATTTATTTAAATATTATCATAGAGTTTAGCAAATATCTTTAAATATATAAAAAATAAGCAGAACAGAATTAATAAAATGCTTTGAAGAATATTTTCCTTTTAAGAATAAATCCTTTTATATTAAATTTATATCTACGAACATGAACAAAATTAATTTACATCTAAACCCAAATTATTTTTCGCATATTTATGCTTTCAACTTTATAATAAAAAAAATGCCATAGCTTAATTACAGGATTACAGTCTTAAATTAAATATAAACCTCTTGAACAAATGTATGTTCCAAATATCTGTCTAAACTGATAACAACTTGCATTACAAGTTTAAAAATAGCCAGACAAGTCCTTACTCTGGAGCAAACTGTTAGTTTGTTATGCAAATTTTCTATATTTACATTTTCTAATTTTAAATGCAAAGCCTTGGCCGGCACAAAACTAATCCTTAAGGTGACTTCTCTTGACTTCCGTATCTTGAATCTCAAACCTGTCACATCTCTCGATGGCCGGAATCAACTTACTAACTTAACGTGACTGCAACGGCAGGCCTCATCAGCAAGCTGGCGGACTCATCAGCCGCCAGATCTCGCATGTCCTGTCCAGGATAATTGCATTACTTGGGTTTCCTTATGAAAGAAGAGGCACAAGAAGAAAACCAGACTTCTTCCGACCCGCAGGGCTATAAATAAGTGAGTGTGTATTTCGGTCGGGGGCCTGGGGTTTGTGTTTAACGAAGAGCAGGGACAACACCAGCTGCTCCTGGTATCCGGGACGGGGTTCTCTGTCGGCGCAGCCAAGGGCGACAACCAATTTGATAGATAAGAGAGTCGAGTTCGAGTGCTCAGCTCAAAGTGAATGGGAACAGGGACAGCGACAGAGATAGAGATAGAGATAGAGAGAGCAGCGCCACAAACAGTTTCAATGTCATTTCATAAATGGCAACAGAAACAGCAATACCAATACCAATACCAATGCCAAAAGAAAAACGCAATGAAATAAATACAAATGAAAAGCCCTCAAAGCCCCATCCTCTCAATGCCCCCTCTGTCCCTCTGTCGTTTCCCGTTTCCCATTTACAATTTTCCATTTCCACGCCCGCATATCGCAGTGGTTGTCGTCCAAATATTGGCTTGGTCGCTCGCTCGGTCGGTTGTTGTTAATGCTTTTGAGGTGTGTTCCAAGTGTTTGTCCAGCAGCAGCAGCAGCACTGAAAAACAGCTCAAGAGCAGGCGGAGCAAAGCTAAGGAAACCCCAAACTGCTGCCATTGTGGTTATATAAACGTCCATTACTCAAAATTGGCCAGAAGAAAGGACAGGGCGGAGGGGCTAAGAGCAGGAGAAGTGGGAAATTTTATAGAATTGGCATTGAAAATATGACAAGTCTCGTGCCAATCCAAAATAGTTACAAGTCCTCGAGTTGAACAGCCTCGACAACAGGACACAGCACAGCACTGTGTATCCTTGTCAGCTGGTCGTACAGTCATTCAGTCATCCAGTCATGCCATTAAACCGATTAATGAACTCTATTTGCCTTCGCCATACCTGCGTACTCACACGGTGCGAAACAAGGGTGCCCCAAACCTAACTTTCAGTTTATTTCTCGGAAGGATTCCTAAGTATATGTAAACTATATGATTTTGTGAATATTCTACATTTTATTGCATACTTTTACGGATCAAAAACTATCGTTATTAAAATCTCTTAAATTATTTTAAGAGATGTCCTTAAATATTCATATTTATTCCCTAGAAAATAATTTATGTTATCATCGCTTCTTTTCTTAAATATAAAATATTAATGGCTTCAAAAGATCTATTAATTATTCAAAATGTAAGCTGAGCAATTTGTTAGCTCTATTTTTCTTTCCGTGTAGATGTTGGCTCGATTGTCCTGCCGTCTTCACCATAATGTAGTTGTTGCTGTGCAATTTGAGAAGGCGGCAGGACACTCAACGCGATGATGATGGCACTAGGCGGCGGAGAAGGGCAAAGAAAGGGGCAGCAAGGGGAGCGGGTGAAAGCAGAAAGGAGCGAGAGCAAACAGCGAAAGTGCGGTCTGTCTCGCGGACTTTCCGTTTAGTCAAATTTTTTTTTGCGCCATCGGCAGTTACGAAAAAAACGCGCTCGCAGGCGGCAGCTTAGCTCGCGGCCAGTGTAACTTTGCAATAAATAAAATTGCTAAACAATCGTTTAAACAAAAACAAAACACACAGAAACAACTGCCGGAATTAAGAGCAAAAACAATGCTGAACTCGTCAACTAATGCGTTCGGTAAACAATTGAAAACAAGGCTTAAAACTGAAGCGGCAATAACAAGAAACTGAAAAGAAAAAACAGCGGCAACAACTGCAGGGACATCGGGATTTCCATGTTGATGAGGGTCTCTCCTCTGATTCGATCCCTTGTAGCTTGTTTTTTTCGGGTGGAAAAACACAACAAACAGGACACGGAGGGAGGAGTGTGGAAGGCATTAGTCAGTTTATTAAACGGACCTTGTTATCGTTTAGACCAATGTTCGACGCCTGTTGCCATCCGATAAACATCAGGGCTTATGGTCATCCAATCTGCGTCGCAATTTGCATAATTTCCCACGTTCCCATCGAAATCACAATCAAATAAATATCCAACTATCGCCTGTTATTGATACAGGCCAGTGATAAAGTGCACGGGTTCGTCCACAACAACCAAAAGGGGTTTAGCCCCCCTTCGACCTCGTTGTTGCGTGATAAGATATCGAAATCCCGATTTCTCTCAACTTATTTGGTGTTGTTTTTCAGGCTTTTACCAGGCCAGAAATCAGTAAAAGGTTAATCATTACCACAAGCGAACTATCCACAAAAACAAACTATGTTAAAAGTTTAGTTCTTTAGGAGATGATAAGCACAGGTTAATCAAATAGAGATTTCCGAGAACCACTCGAATAATAACAGTCAAGTGATAAGATATGATATATAGTTCAGGGGGAGTAAAACTCCAAAATCATATTCAGATTCGATATTCCTGTGTTAGCATTCCCGTATTCAATTCCCCAGCACTTTTTCCTCCCTCTAAATAACTCCTCGACATTTCTCAAATAGATTTTATTGACTGTTAATAAACTCCAGATTTTACAACTCTATGAGCTTCACTTCCTCAATTACGGGTTAGCTATTTGGTCTTTTTTTCTAACCCGATTTTTATGGTGCAATGCCGGCTTAGTCATGTTTTTATGGAGTGAGCATAAAATGCCCACGCGTGCCATAAACGTCTATATGGAAACGCTTGATTTGCTTAGCATAAAGTTACCTGGACAGGTGGGGGAGTTAACGGTGGGCGGACTTCGACCTAACGGACTCGCAATTATGGAAATTTATTGTGAGCTTCACGCCGGGCCTTTGTGCCCTGAATGCCAATCAGGGCGGTGGTCCGATGATAATGCCAATGCTGCTGGGTCAGTGTTTCAAGTAAGGCCAACAAATAAAATAAAATAAGTTAAATAATACTAAAAGCCGTTCGATTTTTGTGCGTAACCTTGCGTTTGGCGAATCGTTCGGCTGATGAGCTCATTGAAAATCTGAATTATCGACAGGGGGGAAAATTGATCTTCCCGAAAACACCGGCTATCCGTCAAATCAATTGCGATTAATTTATGCCCAAGTTAACCCTCCACCGCCCCCCAGCTGACCGCGGTCCGCCTTTTAGCTTAATTGAAGCGGCGGTATTGGCCCGGCCAATTAAAAAGCATTTAGAGAAAACGCCAAACGCCGGGCAGTGTCATCAATCTTGCTTGCCTGCTCCGAGATCTTCGGTGCTCCGAAGGACCTCGGCCACTGGAGACATCATCATCATCATCCGCTGTGGCTGCAAGTTAATTAATTAAAACGCGGCAGCTCGATGAGTGGCGATGCAAATTAAGAAAATGGCAAAACAGCATTACGAATTGACAACACCTAGAAAAAATAAAAACCTCTCGATTTTAGTACAGTGGAGGCTCTTTAAAGGCTAAATTAGTGGGTTTACAATGTGTAATAGAGAAGAGAAAAATTGAGAGACTTTTTAGGCTGCAATTGAAAGTACTTTGGTAATTCGTCTAATGAATGTGTTCAATGTTTTTAAGTACATTTTAAACATTTTAAAAATACTTCTATTAAAAAGAAATTTAACTCCTTTTAAATAAATGTTTTTCCTGTTATTGTGGAATAATATTACAGAGGTTCTTCCGATCATATTTTAAATACGTAAAGTTTATATTTTAATCTAAGTTAGCAGTCAAATTCACTGAATAATTTATTTAAGAAAAAAGGAATATCTGAATTTATGCCATTCAGGAGGCTTTCTTGGGGGCTTTCCTTGCCTATGAAACCTATCAGTATTATTTGTTATATGCAAACCAAAGAGAGTACTCTAGCGAGTCTCCACTATACCATATTGCGTATGGATGTCGTGCTTTGGTCAGTGGCGTTGCCTCTGCCAGCGTCGCTGCCCGGCCTTCGATGGCAGCGGGCGAAGCCAAGTCAAGTGCCGCATTTTGGCGGCATCTGACGGCGCGAACAGTTTGGGAAGCCCGCTCGACGCCTGCTGAATGAGCGCATGCGCGCAGCCGTTGGCCAAATAAGTAATCGGAATTGCCGCTGTTTATTGTTATTGCCGCAGGCTAAATTCGGTAGAATCACGCTGCAGAAGTGGATAATTGGATAAGTTGAAAAGTATAAAAGTGTAAAAGTGGAAGTGAAAACGCAAAAGGAAGTGAGAGCCAGAGAAAGGAAGACCAGCAGGAGGAAGCAGCTCAGTCGATTTGCATGCGACATTTCAAAGTCAGAGACATGGTGCAGTCGCTGGATATATCCGCCATAACGGGACAGCAGACAGATGCGGTAAATCCACCTTCATAGATACACATATGACCTTCAGACCCTACACTTTCCACCCCCATCCCTACACACACACAGCGGGGGGCGTGGCATTGCATTGTCATTCGCAATTCGCCATTTGCCATTGCCCGCCCAACGAGGCGTATGCGTCATATTTTCTGTTCTTGTCCTCGTAGCCCCCTTATTTTTCAGTTTTTTCTTTAGTTTTTTTCTGCTTTTTTGTAAGCTAAGGATAGCTTAATGGATTAACCGCTGCCGGCGGCTGATAAGCGTTTATTAGACTGTCAAGCACACGCCTTTAATGCCTAGAAAGTTGTCATAGAAACCGAAGCCTGCGAAAGAGTAAACGAATGGGATTTCTTGAGGCTTTGAAAAGTGTATGAGCTGGATAATGTTGTTTTTTGGTCTGGTGGAATCTAGTACTGAATTTAAGTCTTAATTTGTAAACTCTAAAATACAATAAAATTCAAAATACTTTTGTTTCTGATTAATTATTTCCTTCCCTGTGTTTAAGTTACACTTCACAACATTTATTCAAGGATTTCTGGATTATGGTTTATCCATTTACAAATCTTAATTTATTATTCCATCAATTTAAAACCCTCTCACTACAAAAAACCCATTAATATTAATATTAATATCCTTACCATTAATTTATTTAATTTTTTGTTTAATCCTTTTTTCTGCATTAAATCCAGGAAAAAGGCTTTCCCTTGTTCGAAAAATATAAAAAAAGGGAGAGCAGATGAAATGCTTTTTAAACCGCATTAAATCTGTAGTTTTATTAGTTTTTCAGCTGTCTAGCAATTGGCCGCGTCATTCAGCTGGCAGACATAACAAAATTTAAGCACCAAACTTGGATGCTGCCCAACTTTTAATGTGGTTAACGCAGTGGAGCAGGACTGTAGGGGGTGGAGGACCAGAAAAAGGAGATACCCATAACCGGAGCACTAAAACGCTTCAATTAGTTAACGTTCGGGGAAAACTTTTATCCCAGAACTTATGTCTGAACCACCCACTTTTGACCCGCTCTCGATTGCAGTGAGAGAAAATCTTAATCAAATATTTACAATCCAAATAATCTTGATAACGTTTAAGATCTAACAAATATTTATAGAATATTTCCAAGCTATTAAATATATCCTAGAACCTTGAATAACTTTTCGTAATTTCTCTCCCTGCAGGAACCAAGTAAACATAGCAAGCCATCGGCTTTGAGACGCACCCTTCAAGCCCTTCGCCAGCGTTTGACTAAAAGGAATCGCCCCAAACCACCGGATTGGTTTCTTGAGAAGTTCTCCAACACCACCAATACGGACAAGATTGGCAAGGGATGTCCGGCCATGGAGGATGCGGCCCTCTCCAGCGAAATCCGAGGCTCCAGCGCCCTGTGCAATCGTCTCTCCGTGGATCCCACTCTGCAGTCCCATTACCGGGTGAGTGAACTCGCAACTGGAGTTGCCAAATGGAATCTGAGTCACATTTGGCAAAGGATATTACAACCACTTGCATGTGTAACAAGAGCAAGCTTAAAGTCTTAAACCAATTACATAAACAGGCTTTCGTTTAAAAGATTAAATATTAAGTAGATGTTAGTTTTAAACACTAATTTGAATTTATTTTCTTAGTGGCTGGCCATCGTTTCGCTGGCGGTGCTGTACAACATCATCTTCGTGGTCGGACGGGCCGTCTTCTGGGAGATCAACAAGAGCGCACCGGCGGTGTGGTACACACTGGACTACCTCTGCGACTTCATCTATCTGCTGGATACGCTCGTCCACATGCACGAGGGTGAGCACCTGACCCGTCACACATCCCGGCACATCGCAACCTCAGAAACCTCCAGCACCCCATCCCCCCATATCCCCTCATCCAACTCCCGCTCGGTTGCGTGTTTGAGATTTGAGATTTACCTATGCAAATGAGACCGGCACTAAGCCGCCTTCAGACAATGGCAGCGATGCTGTCGGCAAAGCCATTTGCCACGCATATGAAACCCATTTCTGTCCGTGAATCCCACATATGTAGACGAGTCCTGCCAGCTCCAGCTCCGGGTGCGGGTGCGGGTGTGGTGGGTCTATGTGGGGACTGTGGGAGTGGTTCAGTTGCCAAATGCAGGGGATAAGCCAACCTTGACATTTTATACAATGGCAACAAACGTTCTGGTACCCCTTAGTAACGGCTTTGAAAGGCATAACTAATTTGATGTTAGAAATGTAACATTTATGGGTTAAAGGATGTATTTGAACAAAAATATCCTACACTTAATATTCAATGTTACTGAACCTTGGACAGAGTTAGGTTTACTTTTGAGATTCTGGAAACCAAAGAAAACCATCTCAACTTTTCCACAAGTGTTTGTATTTCATGTTGAGTTTCCCTTTCTTTGCTTTAGGATGCAATTTCCTGTCAGCTGCTCAAATATTTAGGTTTGTTTTATATTAATTAATACTGGTCTAAAGCATATTTTTGATTTGATAATGTTAAAAATTTAATTTAGAGTATTAATAAAAGAAAGTTAAAGCTAACTAAGAAAATGTACAACTGTAAAGTATAGCTCAATTTTAATCCTTTAAAATATTGAAGAATAGTTAATCATTTTTAAAGTTAACTCCTCCTGAAACCCCCCAACATCCCAGGGTATTAACACATTCATCAATCCCACAAAACCCTTAAAAAAATCCAAAGAACTATAAAAACTGTCGCCGCATGGCGCAGGCAAAAGGCATGACTGAAACAAAAGAAGGCACCTCCACCACCAGTACCCGGACTTGGAGCATGGCTCTGGGTCACCGCTACCGCAGAGCAAGTCAAAGCCAAAGCTAACCCCCCTCTTTGTGTGTCGTCTTTATCCTTGGCAGGATTCCTGGACCAGGGGCTCCTCGTGCGGGACGCGTACCGGCTGCGCAGTCACTACTTCCACACGAAGGGCTGGTATCTGGACGTGCTATCGATGTTGCCCACGGACCTGGCCTACATCTGGTGGCCACCGGAGACCTGCTCCAGCCTGTACCTGCCCTGTCCCGTCATCGTTCGCCTGAACCGCCTCCTGAGGATTAATCGGCTGTGGGAGTGGTTCGATCGAACGGAGACGGCCACTGGATATCCGAATGCCTTCCGCATCTGCAAGGTGGTCCTGGCCATTCTGGTGCTCATCCACTGGAACGCCTGCATGTACTTTGCCATCAGCTACGAGATCGGATTCAGCTCGGACTCGTGGGTCTATAATCTGAATGGAACGCGGAACAACACGCTTCAGCGGCAGTACATCTATAGCTTCTACTGGTCCACGCTGACCCTGACCACCATTGGAGAGACGCCGACGCCGGAGAACGATGTGGAGTATCTGTTCGTGGTGGCCGATTTCCTGGCGGGAGTTCTCATCTTTGCCACCATTGTGGGTGAGTTTATGCTTATATTTATGTCCTTTTTTAGGCGGAAGTGAAAGAAAAGATGCTCTTAAAAAAATACTCCTTAAGAACCATAATTTGTTTCTAAGAAAAATGTGTCTGCCCTCATTTAGGAATTATTATAATTTTACTCCCAATTTCCCCTGCTGTTTTTACAGTAGTTCAAAGTCCCAGGGCCTCAGGACTTTAGTGGGTCAGCGGGTGTCCCTGGCAAATCCTTTTTGGGTCCCCTGTTTGCGCCTGTTTACGCAAATATTTTGTCTGATCGTTTAATTGGTTCCAGAGTGACATCTGTGACATCAATGGGTATTAATTTACAGCCACGCACGTCAGGGTCGTTGGTCGTGTGGGTCGCCCTCCGCCCCCATTCCTCCTCCTTGGCGACCCACATTATTCATTACGCTCCCAGTCTGTGTTCTATTCGTCTCGTTCGTTGCCATTTTGTTTTGTTTTGCCGGGTTGATTTGTTGCCTCCTGCTCCTCCTCTCCTTTTTTTTGGCAAACGTGCCTTTTTATCATTTTTGTCGTCCTCCTTATCGCTGCCATTACCGTCCTCGGAACAAGTCGCATTCCCGGCAGCTGCCAGACTGCTCCAAGCCTCACATTTCGCATCCACATCCACATCCACGACCTCGCTGTGCAAACAAATTTACTTACTGTGATGAATGCCGAGTTCGTTTGGACAGGACAATTTGACGGATACACTGGCAGAAAAGATTCCCATTTGTACATCTATAGGTTTAGATAGAAACCAGAAAATGTAATAGTGGGAGTCTTATAAATATGGATCCTTTTAAAGCTAGACTTTTTTTGCAGGATGTCCTTTCAAGAGTTTTTTATTCGTAGAAAAATTACATTTTTCCTGTGTTCTTAATCCGTGTTAATTGGTCCAAATTTTTAATCAGTTTTTTAAAGCGTGTTTTTTTCACAGAAATTTACAAAAGCCATTCAGCTTCATCTTTCTTTTCTTTCCACATCTTTTTTCTTCCCACATCCTAGACTAATTAGTTCAAGTTTATTCATTCATGTGGTTTCGCACTTAATTCCTAAAACATTATTGGGTTGAAGGTTTTTATAAATATTATAAATATTCTATTTTAAGTTAATTAATTTAAAGGCTTTAGGTTTCAAAAAGCGATATATGTTTACTAAATGAATGCTTTATTTTAAGGCGTCAAGTTTATTTAATAATTATGTAAAAAATATATCTTAATAATATGTACGTAAATAATTTGCACTTCAATTAATTATTATAAACTTATATTTTGTTTTAGTTCAAAGCAAGCAAATATTTTTTGTTTGGTAAATTTGCAAGTGTTTTATTTTCAAACTCAGATTTTTTACAGTTTTTTTAAAACTTGTATACATATATTCCTGAAATTATGAGCTTCATTTATCTGAAAAATATTTCCCTGAGCATTTTAAAGCCTACTTAAATCGTCCTTCGAGATTAATTATTTGGGAGCAAATCGAAACCGAATCTATTTTTTGCCAAGTGGCCCGGAGGTCACTCCGCCATTCCACCCCGTTATTCTTAGAGATTGGGGTGTGTGTGTGTGAGTGTGCGTGAGTTTGGCACCGGAAGTGCCGCCATTAGTCGCCTTTGTGCCGCATTAGCCGAAAGCCGGAATCCCCGAGTAGCACGGCACACTGGTGGCTTCAGTTTCATTGTACAAGCCGGTTATGAGGCGGCCAAGATGAATGGCCATTCCGGCCCAGCCTGCCGCCTGCATTCATTAACCGAGTCTCCTTCTCTTCCTGCCCCCGCCTCCAGGTAACATTGGCTCCATGATCTCCAACATGAACGTGGCCCGCGTAGAGTTCCAGAATCGCATGGACGGCGTGAAGCAGTACATGGCCTTCCGGCGCGTGGGACACGAGCTGGAGGCCCGGGTGATTCGGTGGTTCGCCTACACATGGTCGCAGAGTGGCGCCCTCGACGAGGAGCGAGTGCTGGCCGCCCTGCCCGACAAACTGAAGGCGGAGATAGCCATCCAGGTGCACATGGATACGCTAAAGCAGGTGCGCATCTTCCACGACACGGAACCGGGCCTCCTCGAGGCCCTGGTGCTGAAGCTCAAGCTGCAGGTCTTCAGTCCCGGCGACTATATATGCCGCAAGGGTGACGTCGGCAAGGAGATGTATATCGTGAAGCGCGGCAAGCTCTCCGT
>VNJS01005718.1:0-28417 GCA_008042575.1 Drosophila watanabei | reverse complement strand
CAGAGTCTCGTGTGTGCAAGTGTGTGTATGCACTCAAGTGGTTGCATTCTTAAATTGGATTAAGTGGGTTTTTACCAGAGAGACCACTTCCTCCCCCCAACCCCATCGTTAGCTCAGTGGCAGCTTTCGGCAAGATATTCGTAGTCTCATTCTATTTTACGATATTTTTTGTGTGCTTGCTTGGCTTTCCGCTCGAGAGAACTCGAATTTAATTAAGAGCAAATATTAAAGCACTGTTTTTATTTAGTTTCAGCAAGGGCTGCTGATGAGAGTCCACAAAAGGGTAGGGAAAACTTGCAAAAAATATGTGATTTTTTCTTAAATCAAAAAGGGGAATTCTTTAGGGTTTCAACTAAATTAAGATTCATAAGAGCCTCACTTAATTTATTTTTGTTTTGTTTAATTTGCAATTATAATAAAAATACTAATAAATCTAAATTCTCATTCATTCTTTTAATCTTTAATATATTTTCTTGTACAAACTCTTTCGTATTTGTTCACTGATTTATTTCCGATTCAGTAATTTCATCTGCATTTTAGTCTGAGTTTTATTCAACAAATTTCTCACCATATTCTTCAAAACTTTAGAACAATAATAGAGCACTTACTTAGCTGGTAATCCCTCTTATGAAAAAAATACAAATGCAAAATGCCAAAATACTTTTTAGGATTTTATTTACAGTTTTGAGCTACCCAATGAAAGCAACAAAAAAATTAAACCAAAAAGCATTAGCAGAGAGTTTGCTGAAATTTAAATAATCGCTTAGTTTGAAGATGAACAACTGCAGGAGAAAATCCTTCTCAAATATAATCACCACAAGAAAGAAATCGAAAACAAATTAAATATAGAAACTGTAAGAGAAATATATGCGAAAAAAATATACCAAAAATTAATTTTAAAATATATTTTTCTGTTCCCAAAAAAAACCCAAACAAAAGCCCATTAAGTCTGTCAAATTGAGGGAAAATGTCACACCAATGAGCTGACAAAACAGTCAATCAGAGGCATTAACATGAAACATTGATAGAACCTCCTTCTCCCACCTTCACCTGAAGGCCGCTATCAGACTTGGCTTAAACAAGGTTCTTTTGCCAAGGAAAACATGGCATCACAACAGCGACAGAGATGAAAAGACGAGCTACGACTCCTGAAGGACCTCTCTTCATTCAATCAATAGGAGTTGGGCCTGGGACTGGGGGCTTGGAATAAAAGTACACAGCAATAAACATTTCATTGAAGACGCAACAAACGCATGGCGCGGCATAAAACAGACTCAAAGGAGCTCTGGGGAAAATGTCTGTGGGAGATCGGGGCAAATGGCCGGGAAACTTGCAACGTTTATCGGGGTAACACGAGACACTGGGACCGCCAACGCAGTAAAAATGAACCAGAAGTCATAAAAATTGAAAGCTCGCCGGGAGTATTTCCCCAGCCCACAGCCTGGAAGGTGGGAGGGGGAGTGAAAAGGGAAAGGCAACGGGCGAAATATGTATAATAAAGAAAATTGAATATGCCCAAAGGCGGTCAGGGAGCAAAACCCAAACAAAACAAAACAAAACGCAACGCTGCCACATGGTCCAGACACTCACTTTTGTCCCACGGAAAAGCAACTGAAAGCCAAAAGGAAAATGCTGCCAGCAAACCGAAAAACAAACTATAAGGGAAAGCAGCCTCAAGTCGCAGTTACAAATACACTATGTTTATTTATTATTAAAACTATAAATTATTTTTGGCAAATAACTGGGAAATGCTGGGACTCTACTTACATTTTTACTCGAATACCTTGGTTTTGAAGTAATTTAATAAACAGCCTCTTAAAAGTTTGCTTATTTTTCCCTTAAATCAATTATAAGCTTACTATTTCGTAGGACAAACTACCCCTACTTAGCCATAATACCCTTGTTTAGGGCAAATACCATGAGCTTGCGAATAGCGAAAACCAATTTCGGCGCTGGTCTTTAAATGATCCTGCTCCTGCTCCTGGTCCTGCCTCCACCTTTACCCTGCCCACCTGCTTTTGAGCTTGTGCTTTGGTTAAAATGTAAATTTTATCTCAACGTTAAATGGCTGGCTATGGATACTGGCGGATACAGTGTTAGTATCTCCTAGATACAGTCACAGCTTTCGTCGATTGCGATTTTTATGCGACACAAAATCTGTGGAGAACGTCGCGGCTCTGGCTCAATCTGATTTTTATGGCAGTTGCAGATGAAGGACGAAACAGCACAAAAAAAAAAAAACGACAGAAAAAAGGACCAAACTAACGCTAAGCCAAAGGAATTTACTTAGTTGGCGACATGCGAGCGAAATTGGTTGAGATACTGATTGCCAAGGCCATGGAATTGGGCTGCCAAATGACTTTGTAACTTGTTGTGGTATCGAGATTTTCTCGAAAAAAAAGGACACTTGCATTGGATATACATATATATAGAGAGGAGGGAAAATATTTTGGAAACTTTTTGGAAATTTAAGCAAAAGAAGTGTGGCTTGATTCTACTTAGTTTTAAATTTATTTCTATGGTTTAAACTTCAAACTTGAAGCTTGATGAACAACTCAAATTTCCAAGTCTGAATTCAGCAATAAAATGTAGAATGTTTTAATTTACCTTTATATTAAAATGTTGATTTTTCCCTTAAATCATTTAAATACTAAATATTTAATATTGTTTTTTAGCAAACATAATTCTGAAATAACTTCTTATCTTCAGATAATTGGTTGCTATTTTTTTTAGGTTTGTGTCATAACGCCAGACGCTGAAGTGTTATAAGGCTCAAAGGAAGTGTTATGACACACTAATTATATCATTTTTATTAGGAAATTTGTATTTTAATAATCTTAATTTTAGCTTGATATTCAAGTTTAAAGAAAGGTTTAAAAATCATGGCAAATTTTTGTATTTTTGTTATTATTTACAGATATTTAGAGCTATTTTTTTAAGGCGTGTGTCATACAGCCTGTACACCGCAGTGTCATAAGGCAAATGAAGTTTATGACTCAAAAATTAAGTGTGTTATTTATATGTTGTCATATTTATTTATAATCATTAATGTTCCTTCTTATTAGAACCTAAAACTATATTAATAATATTATGACTTAATCTGTATTTCTATTTTACTGAACACAAGTAAACCCCATTTTATTTTGATGCGTATCGAAACTCCCTTGAGTGTTATGACACAAAAATTTGTGTTTTATTTATCTGCTAGTATGTTCATTTAATTCCTTTAATTTATGCTTTCTATCCGAGTTTAAAATGTACTTGAAAATCCCCTGATATCATCAAATTAATCGATTAGTGAGTCGTTGCAGTAACACTTGACATATTTCTGGCTCTGCTGCTGGTTCTCCCCCTTCCCTCCGGGAATTCGCTGAAAGATGCTCACCGTTTGCCAGAGACTTTGCAAAATTTATTTATAAACTGATTTGCATACTCCGAAACAAGCCATCGCTCCGCACAGAGGGAGGGATAGAGAGGGGGCAGAGCGTAAGCTGTTTGCATATGCAAAACTAAGACAGTGCAAAAATGCGCAAACAAGTTGGAAGATATAGCCATTCTATATAAATAGCCGGAGGGGAAACTGTCGCACGTTTTGGCCCCTTGTCGCAGATTTCATTTCGATTTGGTGTCAAGACTCAGAGAGAGTGCAGATCTATCTCTGGTACACAAGTATTTTCTCAGCTTTTCCCCCGAGCAGCTGCTGGCTCTGTGAAATGCGCCACGTGGCCGTGCGGAGGAGAATAAAGTCATAAAATTGAATTGGTAATTTTTTGTGTTAAAAGCAGAAATTAAAATAAATTGAATTGCCGCTAAGACGGAGGAAAGGAGCGCTAAAATAGGAAGGAAAATGCAAATGAGTCCCATCGATGGGGTAGAGAGGAGAGGAGGGACGCAAGGATATAGGTTCGCTTGATTTTTCTGCCTCGAAATGAAAACAAAATAAAATAAAGTAAAGTAAGAAAAGAAAGGAAAAGAAAAGAGGCTTGAAAAAGAAGAAGACAGAAAATCGCTCAACAACAAGACCGAAATAAATGCATTGTTGTTGTTACGCTTTTTATGGTTCTGCCATTTCCCAAGCGTCCTTGTCCTTCGTCCTTCTCATTGTTCATTCCGTTGTTGTTGCCGTCGCTGTTATTGTAATAGGATTACTGCATAAATTAAAGTATTTGCCGTGGCATCATCAAATAAGATTTGCAACGCCCCCCACCCCAGGCAAGGACCTCCCTCACAACAACCAACCCAACCAACCCACCGCCGCCCACCTAACGAGCTACAATGCGCGAACATCAAAAATCGCAAGGATAAGTGCGGCGAAAACGTGGAAAAAAAACCAGCAGCAGGACAAAACGGCAAAGTAAATAAATAAATGTAGGAGCAGAGAGAGAGAGATGGCAGGCTAAAAACCGAGAGAGATGGCAGAGAGCACAAGTGGCTGTGGGGACACGTAAAAGTAAAGTTTATTGCATAATTTTCGACGGCTTAGTTAAAGTGTAATGTAAACACAAGCGATGGGCGATGGCCAAAGAATGGAGGCTAAAAACAGGGGCAGAAAGCATGATGTAAAAGCGACGCAAAGGCCACCAAGAGATGAGACAATAAAAGTGCAGATTATAAGAAAATATGTCACTGAATCTTTTATCCCAGCCACGCTCTTCTCAAGGCTTAAGGGGATTTTTTGTGTTATATTGTAACATCTAGATAGATCTACTCATTGAAGAAGTATTAATTGAAAACTAGGATATTTATTGCTTAGAGAAATATGTAACTTAGTTAAGAGTTTATTTAAATCTTATAAATTATATTAAAACAAATTTCAGTGCATTACTTCACAAAAAGATTTCCTTTACCTTAACCTTTAGTTTACTTTAAATTTCAAAATTACACCCCTTAAACTTGAACTTTAATCAAAATATTTGGCTTGAGCAATCTGCGCCCTTCATATTTCACTTAGTAACCGCTAAAACATAAACCGCAGAATATGAAATATTTATCAAAAAACCGCTGGCCACCTCACTGAACCCTCGCTGGAAAACTTCCGCTTGCGAGGGTCTGGGAAATGGGGGAAAGGAAAACTGGCAGCGACAGCGAAATCACTTCGAACATTTTCAAAACTAAACTAAACACACAAAAACCGCAAATTTCATTTTGATAAAATTTTAATTTGGCCAAAAGCCCGAGCCCAAAGCCAAGAGCGCTCGTTAGCCCGAAAGCCGGCGAGCTGAAGCTGAAGCTGAAGCTGAAGCTGGAGGCTGCGACCTCGCCGCGCCTCAATAATTCAAAGATGTTAAGCCGCAAATTGGCATTGGCAGTGGCAATGGCAGTGGCATTGGGACCAAGTGGGTGGGAATGTGGCACGCAGCTGGGTCCCCCGCGGCAGACAGGATATACATCCGGCGGGGGAAAGCCCAAAGCCCAAAGAGCACCGACTGAAGGTCTGACACGCACGCATTAAACTCTATTGGGTGCTAATGTTTTTCCCCTCACCACCCCCTCTCCGGGCCAAGCTCTCGCCCCGCAAATTTTCATAAACTCAGCAATGAGCTTGTCGACGACACACATACAGGCACACATACATGAGCGTGCAGCCTGTGCTCCCCTGTGTGTGTAATAAAAATA
The DNA here is from genome assembly GCA_008042575.1 of Drosophila watanabei. NCBI lineage: Eukaryota > Metazoa > Arthropoda > Insecta > Diptera > Drosophilidae > Drosophila > Drosophila watanabei. The sequence goes on along the minus strand of VNJS01005718.1, from coordinate 22,801 downwards.
CGCTAAAATGTTTGCATCACACACATAAACACGCTGCTTATTGCCTACTTCCAGGCGCAGAGAGCCAAGATACGCTCTGCTGCTGTATGGGTGTATGAGTGCGATATTTGTCGGCTATGTGTGTGGTTGTGTGGGTTAAAGAGGGGGGCTGGGAGCTGGAAGACGCTGGAAGAGGCTGGAGGAATTGCTGTTCATTTGACTCGGCTTCCGTTAGGCGGCAATATTGTTGTTGTTGCTGTTTTTGTTGTTGTTGGCCGTCACTGATGTGCCTGCTACTGGCATATTAAAGGTCCTTTAAAAATTATATTGCTGCGGCAGATGATGTTCCCGGTTTGAAATTCGATTGGAAAATATAGAAGGAAAGTCGAAAATCATGTATGATATAGAAATAAACTTTATTCTGTATATTTTGATATAAGAAATTTAACGAGAAGTTGCCAAGAAATGTAGGTGATTTTTTTAAGTGTATATTTTTGTGAATTTGAAATAGAAATTGTTTCTGATATAATTATCCAATAATCTTCCAAAATGATATGAAGATGATGTTCCCGGTTGAAAATTCGTTTGAACATAGAATAGGGAAGTCGAAAATTATGTAGAATATAGTATATAGAAATTTATGAAAAAAACTACCAAGCAAATAATCTGGATTTTTTAAATTTATTTTATGAATTTTGACTAGAAATTCTTTTCAAAATAATTAAATTAAATTAAAATTACATTTTTGCGGCGGCTGATGTTTCCGGTTTGAAATTCGATTGATTCGATTTCAAAAATTATGTAGGTTATAGATATATAAAATATATTTTGCATATTTTGGAATGAGAAACTTTCAAGGAAATAGCCAAGTAATATAAATGCATTATTTTAATATCCTTTAGTGAAGGTGAACAACTACACTTATAAATTGTTTTTAAATATGTAAATCCTTAAAAATTATATGCTATATCATGATTGAAATTTGGTTGGATAATTTTATAGATAAGAAAAGAATCATGTATATCATAGATTTAAAATATTTTCTGAATTCTTTGATTGGATTATCTAGTGTAAATTAATGTTGAGAATAAGAAACCTATCTTGTATATGAAATGACATTAATTTTAATAATTTTAATATATTGTTAACAACTAGAAACTTAAAAAAAAAATTCTATATATTATATTATATTATATTATGTTAAGATATAATTTTAAGACACTTTTGGTATCAACTATGAGAAGTTTACAGAACAAATCAAATCGAAATATGTAAATTTCTGCATTAAAGCGAATAAAAGTATTTCGTCGCTTGATTTTATTGGAAATTCAAGGAATTTTCAGTGACGCTTTTTTAGGGACTTGGGGTGAGGATATACCCTCTTTCCTTTTGCCATCCTGGCACATCCCGAATCCATTTGGTGTATATGCTTATGCGCGGGCTTATCGGCGCTTCAAGTAAACAGACAGGCAGCTATAAAAATTTGCATTTGACTAATGCCAAATATTCGGAGGAGACGACGACGACGACGGGCGCGCGCTCTCCGATAAGCTGCAGAAAAAACCCCCCCGAAAAAAAACCTTAACCCGCTCGAGCTCCTTCCTGCTCCCCTCACATCCCTTAACCCATGAGTCAACCCTTGCAAAACAGCCACAACAACAACACAAACAACAACAACAATAGCGTCTTAGAGAAGAGATGCCAATGCGTTTACTGATTTTTTGAGTGCGATACGTGCAAAGATTTTCCTTTCTTTGCTTTTTTCCACGCTGCTGATATGGGTGAGCCGAGAAGGGGGCAGGAGGGGGGTGGATGCTTTTATGCTATTTCCTATTAAGCTATTTGTTGTTGGCTCTCTTTTATCGCCTCTCTCTCTCTTTTTCTCTCTGTGTCTGTTTATTCCTCCCGCTTCTCGGCATTGTGAGTTTGCCAAATTTCGTGTATGGCAGTTGCATTGCAAAAGATACTAAAAGCTTACCCCACAGATACTCACAAACACACACACACACACGCACTTGTCTCGTTTATCGATTTTCTTCACCCCCTGTGGCCGCCTGTCTGCCAAGCTGCACCCTGTGTGGATTTTTGACATGCCAACGCATTTTAAATTTGCATTTTTTGGCACCGAAACTGGCAAAATTTTTAGCTAAAAGCATTAGGAGCATCGAGAGGGGGGGAGAGACTGAGAGGTATGTTAAAGCTCAGTTGAACAACTGAAATTGGCAAAATATGCCAACAATAGACTTAGTTTTCGTTAGCAAAATATTGAAAAATATTGCTACGTAAATATTTAGAAATATCTGGCGCCGAAAAATAATTCAGAAAAATGGTTGAAATTTATGGAAGTGTTACAAAGAGTGCGGAAAAAATGCATGACTATGCATGAATATGCATGAGTAAAGGCGGGTTGGGAATGGTCAAAAAAATATTGTTTAAGGTCTGGCAGAATAATTTAAAATTTAGAAACATGAAGCAGGTTGAAATATTTCCTCTAATTGGTTGGGGGAACACAAAAGCCCTTCTAGATTTCAATTTCTGTCTTTTTTCCGGGATCTTTAATAAGAGGAAACACCTGAGTTAGCAGGTTTAACCTTTAGCCCCAGCTGCCAGCTTTCCGGGAATCTGGTTCTATAAAATTTATGACGAACCATATACACACACGAATATAAATGCTGTAATAAGTCACTGTCAGGAGTTATGAGTTCGTATGTGTTTTTGGGACAGCCTTGGAAGGTAACTTTTTGCAGAAATGCTCCTTGATTTATTGGGGCTGACGTATTGGCACACATTTCAGTGAGAGATCCTTGGTCCTTATGCAAATACTAATTAATATTTTTCCACTTTGAAATCACTCCCCCGGCGGCCATTCAAATTGCTTTAGGTTTAGGTCTTCGGGCGATCTCATTAAGTCCCGACACGCCCACAATTAAAAGCAACCAACCCCCCCCTTGGAAAAGAAACAAAAAACAAAGGAGAGAGAGCAAAAAAACTTTGGCAAAAATTATTATGAGCTCTTATAATAGATTATGTCAAAACGGAACCAAACTTGCCCTGGAGTCAAGGGGAAATTCCCTGGAATTAATTTGAAAATATGAAAAGCGAGGGTGGCTGGGAAAATAGCTGTGAATTTGTTGTGTGTCACGTCCAGTATTTTTCGACTTTTCCGTTCAGCTATGGAAATTTGGTGTTTTTCTTGGAGGCCATTTCTGGCAAATGGCAGCTAAGCGACGCATAATGAGGACTCAAGCCGAAGACTTTGCGACTTTCTGCGGTTGCCCCAAGGCCACCAAAAAAAGAAAAAGAAAATAAAAAAACCCCCGAGAAGCAAATGTCTTTAAGAAAGTAGAAATAAGTACGCAGCAAACACACTCGCAGCACAATTGATTTAAGCTGCTTGGTTGGGCTCTTCTCTCCTTTGACTGGGGCCCTAATCCTATTTTTCATTAATCTAATTAAGGCTGCGTAGAGAGAAGACATTTTCGGGCAGACGAGGCGAGGCCGATCTAATGAAATTATTGCCGGAGACAAAGGCCCTGGCTAAGGCAGTATCGATTAGCAAAATTGAGGTCAATTAGCCGCTGCCGAGGCATCTTTTGGCAAGTGAAAATGCCCCGAAAATGTTCCGAAAATTCCACGAAAACTCTACGAAAATCCCCAAAGGTGCCTGGCTGGCTATTAATTAAATTTTCGCCAAAAGTTTAAAGGCATCGCACAAGAATCCCAAGAATTTGCACCGAAAACTGGCTGTGTGTGTGTAAATGTGTTTCTGGATAAAAGTAAAGGCGAAGGCAAACATTCCCCTAGGTAATCTCGCAGCTGAAACCCTGACAGCCCAGAAATATTTAATGCTCACTGCCATATTTAATAATAAAAAAACCTTTTACACACTGCGCCAAAAAAAAAAAATATATATTATATGAAACGAACTGAGAAAAAAAGAATGTGAAAAGGGCAACAACAACAGAGGTCCTTTGGGGATTTTGAAAGCGACTAAGAGGCTGGCGAGAAGTGCGATAAATAAGGACGAGGGATGGGCTGCGAGTGCAGGGCATTCAAATGCTGGGGATGCGAGGCACTGGGCTGCACCGAACTAAATGCTCGGGCGCCTGAAAGTATGCTTTCAATTGTGCGCAATTTAGTGCGACAGGACGACAACAAAAGGACCTTCTCTCCATCCGTATGTGTGAATGCAATTGTGCCCGCGTGTCCGTGCTCGTGTCCCTCTGTGTGTGTGTGTGTGCCTGACTAGGTGCGAACAAACACGTGCGAAGCGGCGCCTAAAAACAGGCAGCACAAAAAGGCCAGCGACTCCTGCTCATTGTTTGCCGTGCTTTCTGCTTTCTGCTTTCCGCTCGGTGCTCTCTGCTCCTTGTTCCGTGCTCCCTACTCCCTGCTTTCTGCCTTCTGCCCTGTGATTACGATTATTATGATTATTGTTTACTAAAGCCGAGGAGTACAGAGTACTGCAAAAAGCACGGCCAGTGTGAAGGCAAATACCACAATAAAAGTTCATAAAATAAAACTGGCCGGCATCGTGGAATTTGGGTTTGCTTTGTACTGTTTTTTTGCACAGGAAAACAAAGGATTTTTTTTTTGGGAAATTTAAGCTATATTGTTTTTATCAGCTCAAATGACTTTTATCAGCTGTTTTCAGCAATAGTGTGACCTTGCAAGCAGAACAAATAAACGGTCACTCAAAGAAATAGTTAGGAAATCATATTTACTGGATTTTTTAATGGTTTAAACTTAGTTTACAATGAAAAAAACTGCTTTTTACCTAAAACAAACATTGCTTTTTAGTTAACATAAATTTAAAACTTTATTATAATCATATTTAACCTAAAATTACATATAAATATGTCTGGCAACCTTTAAATAATCTATATTTTTTAAGTGCTCCCTATTTTAGAAGTTCTTTTATATTTAATTCACTTTAAAACCATTTAAAAAAATTTAATATACAGAAAATATAAGATTTTCTTCCGTGTGCCGGACCGTCTTTTGCTTTGTTCTGTTCTGCCAACAATGCGACATGGCCGCGCTAGTTTTATGTGGCACATAAACATAGCTGCCACTCGCGTTGTTGCACGCTTTTTGGCGCGCAAAAACTTGGCGCTCGCTTGCCATTTTATTGCTTGTCTTACACACACACAGACAAGCACCCAACACCCAGAACACACACACCAACACACACACTGACATTACTTTTGTCATTCCATTTCCATTTCGTTTTCGTTTTGTTTTTGCCGTATTTCGCTGCTTGTGCCAACAACCTGCCACGCCTGAAATATGCTTGCTGCATATTTTTGGGCGCTGGGCATGAAATTAAACGCGAAATATAATCCCCAAAAAGACCACAAAATAAATATGGAACGTATATCTCAGGGGTCACAAGTGAAACCAGACTAGATTTTAGGCATTTTAAGGTTTTGTACTGAAAGATCTTTTACACTAACCTGATAATTATTTAACACTTGGCAGAATTTCTCGCGTAAAACATTTCTTTGCTTGCAATTATTCCAATAATTCGTAAAAACTGTTAATTTTGACTCAGAACTCTCTTTATCACTTTTCTGTCTTGTTTATCTTGTCGGGGCACCTCCTTGTTTTCTATGAATTGTGATTACTCTTTATATTTTTTTTTTGGTCCAACTCCAGAGTTGGCAAATTAATGTTGCGCCTAGTCGGCCGGACACGGACGCTGCTCCGGCGGAAACGGAAACCGGAAATTGCGCGCACAACAAGCGAGCGACCCACCGAAACGCTGGCCGCACTCGCACACTCACTCACTACACCTCCGCTGGAGGAGTGTTTTCGGTCGCTGTTGTTTATGTTTCGCCGGGCTGAAACCGCAGAAAATCCAGCCGATTGATGCGTATTTAAGAACGCTTGAAATGCAATTAATTTTGTATATAAATTATTTTTTTTGCTGTATTTATATCGAACACACTTGGCACGCACTTCACCGGCGCGAGCAATTAATGATGTTTGCCCTGTTGTTGTGTTGTCGCGTATTTACTGTGCATATTTGACATGTCTGCCCACTCGGCGGCACACACACTCTCCACACTCCAGAAACTTTTCAAATGAGTTCCGCTAATGGGGTGATTTCCGCTTTCCCGATTCGCGGCTATTCTTTCTAGTTGTTGTCGCGAAAAAGTTACTACTACCTCACCGCCCCCAGGAGAATTTTCCGAGGAATTTTACGCACGCCGCTAACGCTACGCAGCGATTTCCCTCTGACAAAAGTATTTGGATTTGGGTTTATGCCACGACGCACGTCCGATGCTGACGACCAACGCTCGCAAACTAACGGATGTCCCCAGCGAGGATATCCGCGAGATACATTTCAGCATCGTCTGTTATACGCCGAGTGTTATACGATTTCCAGCCGGAGAGTGAGCAATTACAGAGAGTTGCGCCTGACGTTCTCCTCTCTCGTTGAGAGTTCTCCTCTCTCACTCTCTTAGCTCTCACTACCGGCTTGGTTTTGTTTGGCGGCATTTGTGGGACTCGCACAGTATCTCATCATCGCCTTTGCCGGCTCCCGAGATCCTCCAGAGGAAACTTAACTGCATTTGCTTATAAATTATGTCTTGGCCTCGGGTGTTAATGTGCACTGAATCGCTCAAAGCTGACGCACCGGCAGAGTGACAGTTGGACGGAATGACAAAGGCTGACGGAGCTGTTAGACTGACAGACTGAAGGCCGGGAGCGACCGGTGTTTTTGTGCCCTACGACAAGGACACACCTGTTGGGCCAAAACCGAGTGCAGGTAAAAGGGTTCTGCGCACGGCGAAGGACACTAGGTGCACTACAAAATAGTTGGGGGCTCATTTTGTGGGCATTTCAATTGTGGAAATTGAGAGCACTTAATATATAATTAAAGAAGTGTTTAAGTAATCAAGTTTTAAGTATGAAATTCTTGGGAAAAAAAATCGATTGAAAATAAATAATAAGAAAAAGAGTTGAATTAATAAATTAAGAAAAATTTAATAGAGATATAATAATATAATTATATAATATACAATTTATATCACAATTTCTCTGCTCTATCAAGGGAATAAAATACTCCAAAAGATAGATTAAAATAAATATGTTAATGGAAGATGCTTATAAAAAACTTCTCCAGTATTTTCTTTACCTTTCCCATTTATCTTTCAATTGCATTAAATAAAACCTAACTAAAATTCAAATTTTCACTACATACCAAGTACTTCCTACACCTCACCCAACCATCTTTCACTAGCTCTTGGAGTTTACATTCTCAAAAATAAATTTCAATTTAAAATATTGACTTAACCCCCACTTCCGGCGGCACTCCACTCGAAGAGGCCCCTCAAGGGTCCATTACAAAGACAGCTACCGAAATCAATTGACCCGCTGCTGGCTCCTATTTCCACATAGCTCTTCCTTTTCCTGCCCATAAATATATATAGTACTATATCTTAAGCAGCGCTGTCAATTAGCTGTTTAATTGTTTTTACAGTAAACTCCGCCCGGCCGCCGGCGTTGAAAAGAAAGGCGACATAAATCACGTCAGTGCAACGTCCAGAATTTACATAAATAATTGCAGGCGAGCGAGCGTGGGTCGGCTTTCGTATATATCCCACTATATCCACAGTACCGTCTCGCCTAAACATCATTAAAAATAACACCAATTAACGGTTTCGAGTGCCTGTCGCCTGACAGCTACGGCAACGGCAACAAAAACTATAATAAAAGGAGCTAGAGCCGGAGCAACCCCAGTGCGTTCCGAAAATAGTTTCAACTTTGCGAAAAATATGTGAAAAATGAGCCAGGCAAGAAGACAATGTGCGCGACAGAGAGAGAGAGAAAGAGAGAGAGAGAGCGGCAGAGGGAGTGAGGAGAAATGTCATTGCCATTGCAGTCACACATTGTCATAATGGTGTTGTTGCTGCTATTGTTGCGGTTGCCAGAGGACGGACCGTGAGGAGAGCCGAGCAGCAAGACGGGGTTTCGGGTTCATTTTTCGGGTTCAACTCCAGGGGTTGTTGCTGTTGATGCTGCTGCTCCTGCTGCTGCATCTGCTTGACAATTGTTGCCACTTATATACGATTTTTCTCTGTGCTAATCCCAATGCCAGAATCACAAGCGGTGATATAAAAAAATGCAGCGAATTGAATGTGTCGACTGTGGAATACCTGGTGGTTGGTTCCTAGAAATCATGGCATACTTTTGGAAACAACTTTAATCTCGGTTGCCTGTAGGTTTTAATCAAGACTTTATGCTTAATAAGTAAACTGTAAATGTTAAATTACTTACCAAATTCTAATATGTTCAAAAATTATTGCCTCAACAATAAAAAGCCTCGTATTAAGCATCATTGGAAATCATTGCATACTTTTCGGCGGCATATTTTTTATGCCAATTTTGACAACATTTAGTTATTTGTAAGTTTCTTAAAAATTGTATTACAATCCAATGCTTAAAATTCTGTTACTTCTATTATCTATTTTTTGGTTTTTATTAATTGATTAGTGTACCATTACCTGTTATAGCAACTTGCTTTAATCAGTGTAAAATAATTTAATTTATAATATTTCAAAAATTATATTATGGAGGATAGAAGTATAGTTTTTTTTACATAATTTGATATTATTTTATTTGTGAAGTGTTAAGTCAGGACCCGGTCCAGGAGGTGGTGAAATTATGTTTTTTAATTTCTGAAAAATATAGAAAAATAACAAATTAAAATCACAACGAAAATTCTGAAAGTTTCAAATCGTAACTTAATCGTAATAGTTATTATATTCACAATGGTTATGGATGTTCTTATACTATGAAGTTCCACTGCTATGTTTATAATATCTGTTATAAATATCATAGCATACTTTTGGGCAGCTTACTATAAAAATAAGTTGTACTATACTTAACTTTACTATATTTTATTACACTTTTTAAGTTAAATAATACACCACATTTAAGAAATTTGTCTAAGTTTCACATTTTCCCTTAATGCAACATACCCCTGCACTCGAAAGATACCCCCCGATGAAAAGCTCTCACAACCCGTACAAATTTCCGCAGAAAATGCAATTTGGTTTACGTTTCGCTTTGACAATGACTTGCAGTTAAGACGCCAAACCCCGGTGACGGAGCTAAAAACTTCGATTTGAAATTAAATTTGCCACGCGTCCAGTTCACATTTATGTTTATCCAAGACGACTCTCTATACATATATGTTTATCTACCAATGAACTCTCTGACCCCCTCCGGGGCTGGGATCATCGCCTTTTAAACGTTCTTAAAAGCGCAACTAATAAGGCCTCGAAAGTGGCAAGTCATGTGGAAATATGGGAACTATTGCAACACACACGTACGTTTATGAGGAAGGGTAGCGGCTGCACCCCCCGAAAACGCAGATACTTGAGCCGCATACCTCAGACAACATTTATCAAACGTTTAATTGAAAATCGGGCAGCTGACAACCCTGGCAGGACCTAAGAGAACCAATGCTCTTTGGGTTTTTCACGGTTTTCCGCTCTCTGCGCATTGGGTTTTCCAGTGAGAGAGAACGGTTCTCTTTGGCTTTCCCAACGACTTGAATGGCATTTCATTCAGAAACCAAAACTCAAGGCGGGTTCAACCTCAAAGTACTTGTAGTTGAATAATTTCTATTGTTGTTTTTCGGTTTTTCAGGGCAAAAGTAAATTTTGCAAAATAATTTCACAGAGAAGAAAAGGAGAGGGACTCGGAGAGAGACAGGGAGTGAGAGATGGGAATGGAGAAAGAGAATGCTTCAAGGCAGCGAACACAAATCACGGAAAATATAATTTATTATTTCTTGCCTTATCCTTGAGCCGCAGCCAAGTATCTTCCTCTCTTTCCTTCGTCTTGCCTTCAACTCCTCTCTTTTCTGTGATGTGTTTGTCTTTGGCCCGGGTCTGTAGTCCGTAGTCTGTAGCCGTAGTCCGTAGTCCGTAGAAGTAGAAGTAGTAGTCCTCCCCCCGGAACCATTCATTGCCATTCCGGGTGCCCCACCTTATTCCCTTTACCTTGTCCCAGCAAAATTCTATGCTTAACGCCATTTTTGTGTGCGAGACACGATGACGACAAATTTTCAACGTGCAACCTGACACTGAGCTGAGATTTTCCAAATTCCTTGTCTTCACTTGTGCACCACCCTTTCCCGATTTTCCCTCTGCACTGGGGGAAAACCTACTATAACTTCCTACTTTGTATCTAATATCAATGGGAAATGTTTCTTGAATTATGTAAAAACATGTTAGTACATTAAATTCTATGTAAAATAAATCGATTAACAAAGTTGACATTAAATTTAATCTTTTCTTAATATTTATCAATATTTTTAAGCAACATTTTCGAGTTATCTATGGGAAATATGAAATTTTTAAATATATAAGGTTTTTATTACTTATAATATTTATTCTTATATTGAAAATATCACTACTCATTATTCATTAATTGTACGGTTGTTGCAATCACAAACTAAGAACACTTTATCGCATGTAATCGATTATTAAATTCTCGTCGAAAATATGAAATTTTGAAAATTATTAAAATATTTTTCTTAAAATTTGGAAATACATAAAAATATTTTATTTTACTTAAAATATGGAAAAGGATAAAAATATTTCTCTTACTTAAAATATTTCAAATTGTATAAAACTCTTGTTCTTACTTAAAACTAAGAACAATATATCGCATGTTATCGATTATTAAATGCTTATCGAAAGTATGAAATATGGAAAATGATGGAAAAATATTTTTCTTACTTAAATAATAAAAATATTTTTCTTACCTAAAATATGGAAAAGGATAAACATTTTTTTCTTACTTAAAATATTTAAAATTATATACAAATTTTTGTATACTTAAAACTACCCAAAAATCTATTAGATCTTCTTTGCCTTAGCATATTTCTACACCTATTACTATTCCCAGACAATATAAAACATATCGCATATTATCGATTACCAATTACTAATCGAAAGCATTTCTTTTAGTGTGACCAAATGATTGCTGCATGCATGCAAAACTGCCAGAGTCTTGCCTCCGTCCCTTTCATCGCCCTCAGCCCCGTTTCTCTCTCTCCCTTTCTCTCTCTCTGGCTCTGTGTCTCCAACTGCGACTCCGACATTTGAAAGGATTAGACCAGCTCATGTGTCCTGTGTGTCGTCGTGTGTGCGAGTGGGAGAGCAGGAGCGCAGGCTAGGATAGGACGTTTGCGCCAACGTAAAAAGTATTTGCACAACTCTCAAGTGGGTCAAATGATTAGGCGGCATGATGAAGTGCCTTGCCACTTGAGCCGCCTCCAATGCCTCCTTGCCTCCTTGCGCCTCCTTGCCTCCCTGGGCCTCCATCCAAAAATAAACAGTTTAATGTTTTGAATGAGCAATTGAATTTGATTATGCAGGAGACTCAGGGGGTGGAGTGGCGGCTGTCTCGGATTTCCCCACGAAAGTGAAGACATCCCCCAATCCAGCACCCATCGGCAAATAACTTCGAATGCATTACGTAATGGGGTCTTGTGGGGTGGGGGAAATGTGGGGATCCTGAGATCCATCCATATAGATGAGAAACGTTAAGCGGCTTACGTGAAATAAGACAACACCTTACGTTGGCTTATGCTGCCTGCCGGCTGGGCTCGCCCGAAATTTGACTAGTAGGTCCTGGTAGTGTAATTAGGTTCGAGTGTGTTACTGCCGGGGATTACATTTCGTACGCTTCATTATGTAGTTCAAGCCAGGCTTGGCCATACTACAAAGGTTTATTAGCGCCGAAATGCCTGCGAAACGCGAGCTGCGAGCTGCATAAACATTTTAATAATCATATTGGAAAGTTCCATACAGAGTACAAAGGGATTATTCTATGAAAATCTAGTAAAACTGATTAATAATGCATAACGAAAATGTGATATATGATTGGAAGAAGTATTTTACCAATGGAACAGAAGTTATTTAATTTAGCTTATACATAAATAAATTATTTTAATTAATTTTCATACACAATATTTTCAGTTAAGGATCAGTTACTTTTGCAAAATATGTTTTCTGTTTCTTTGACAAAGAACTACATCTGTTTTATTGGTTTCCTTATTTATTTTTCAAGTGATAATTTAAGAACAAAATATTTAAAAAAAATTGTAAGCATTAATGATGTGTTTTATATTTTTTGAGAATAATTAACATATATTTATAAAAAATAAGTGGCAAAATTTCTAAAAATATTTTTTTTTAAGCATTGATGATGTGTTTCATATTTTCTAAGAATAATAAACAAATAAAATATAAACAAATAAACAAATATTTGTATCTTGATTTGTTGGAATAAAATAAAATAAAAGAAATATTTGTGTATACACAATAAAATTATTGAAATATAAATCAAATAACTTATTTTCCAAATTTAAATCCTATGTAAGTCTCAAAAGAAATATGTAAAAGAAATATGTCATAAGCTATTTATTTATAAAAATCAGATCCTATCAATTCCAATTTCACATAATTAAAAAAGGATCAAAAATGAAAAGGGGTTGAATTTTAAAACTGTTCAATACGGCTTATAATTCGAAATCAAATGTTAACCTTATTCTGTTTTTTTGTTTTTTAAAATAAAGTAAGCTGCATAAAAACCATATTTTAAAAATATATAAAAACACACTCACTTTCCCATTTGCAAGCAATAAAAATGGCGTGGCAAATTTTTATTACCTTGTCGCCTGCATATAATCCCAAATTATCGCTGGTGGACCTGTGCTGGGTAATATCCTTTCGAAAAACATTACATCCGCGCACCTTCAACGAAGTCCCTGTGGCACAACTCCCAGCATATTTCCACATTCATTACATGACATGAACAACGGGGACAGAAACAAAACAGGAAATTGCTACTTAAATTCAAAGCCAATCTCTGTGCTGGCAAATGTTCCAAAAATAAGCCAAACAGAAAATAAAAGATAAAAGCCGAAGACAATGGCGGGCAAAATATGGCAGGGCCTTGCTGGGAAAATGGGAAACTGGGAAAGCTGGGGAAAAACTGGGAAACCGCCCAAGTAGCGACGACATTTAACGTTTTAAATCTGATTATTCCACAACAACTGTCAATAATGCAGAGAGTGAGGGAAGAAGAAACCTCAGGGGAAAAGGGACCGAGAGCCAGGACCTCTCCTGCACCCACACTAAGCCGGGCCCAAATGAGCCGGGCGACCGGCGATTTTCCCAGCCTCCTTATCCAGGGAAACGATGCCCTTTTCAGCAACCGCAAAACGAGGCGAGAAAATTGTCACCGAAAAAGCAAAAAGCGGTCTCCGTCGAATTGTGTAAATCAAAAAAATAATTGCGACTGATAACAACATCAATAACAATAAGCGACGGTGCTACCCCAGGCCCAGTCGGAGCAAAATACAAAATAAAAAGGTGAAGCCACCACGAATTGCACACAATAACCATAAAGGATAAGGGGATAACGTTGAAAGGGGTTGAGCTCTGCCTCGGAGGATGGAGAGGGCGTGGCTGGGCCCTATCAAAATACTAGACTCCGAGGTCGGGGCTTTCGGTGCTCTGTATTATTCCGGGTTCGGTATTTTCGCCCCTCTGGCTAATTTATGGCTCACTCTCTTAAAGTTTTGTTCGAATTTCGGGCTCGTAAATCTTTTCAACACATACAAGCCGCATCGCACCGTACAGGCACTCCATAATACACTCGACTCCTGCGAGTTCACTTCAGCACCGCACTCTCCAGACCGCCGAGCGACTTCAACTTCAACACTTGGCGGCGTTGCCTTTATTTACTTCATATTAATATTAAGTTCATTGTGTCAAGTTGCCAGCGCCGATTCCTTATCACTTTTTCTTCCTTCTTCTTTTTAATTTTAGTCGCGCGCAAGGACAATGAGCGAGCGATGAGAACGGGAACGAGAACGACACTTCTCCGGCTTGTTTGTCGGGCCTTTGGCTCCTTCCATTGGCTTTGGCTTATCTCCTGGCTGCCTGGCATTTACATTCAACGCTTGACAGCTTCTTCGAGAGTTTCCCTCTCGCCCCGGTGTGAGAAAAGAAGATTTTCCTTTGTGATCCGATATTTTTGAGGCTTTCCCAGTGCGCGCCTTAAAGTGTCTTAAAGTTTGGCGCGAATAATTATCGAGGAAAATGCCAGCCGAAATTTTCGCACAGTTCGGTGAATATTCGATAGCGTTATGATGTGGGAAAAATACACCAAATGGCTTTTCCATGTGCAGGCTCAGCAGAATGTCCCTGTTCTCCATGTGTTGCCAAGTTTTCATCATACTTTTGGCTGTTACTGTCTCTTCTTTATAAGTTATTTCTTGGGTAATATAACACATTTTTAAGACATTTTTAATTCACAAGAGAATATTGTACAGAACGTATAACATATAATTACAATTAAGAAATCTAATTAAATCGCAGATAAACCCTTTAAGCTCAAACCATAAATCAGCTGAGGCTGTCACAAGAATCCTTTTTAGGTTTGGAAAAGTCCTCCATTCCCCCAAAAACTTGCATGTAAGGAAAGCCTCTATTTATTATTAACCAAAAAAGTATCAAGTGTCTGAAGTAACTGCAAAAATCTTTAATGATAATTGCCGGCAAGACATGGCCCTAACCCTTGGCACCATTTAGCACCACCGAGAGCACACTTCTCAAGTCTGTCATCGAGGACTCGCCCAGTTCATCAGGACCTCCCTTCCACCTGGTAGTATCGCGCCAGATGTGCCCAAACACACACCCGGAGCCATCAAACAAATAGCTATATATCATAGCCGCGCTGATAATGCGCCCTGATTAAAGGCTCTCGACATGGGCGGCGTCTGGCCCCCCCGCCGACCAACCTTTCGGAGGGTTGATTCTGATCTGCTGACTTTCGCTTCCCATTGTGGCAGTCGAGGGATTGAGGATTCAGGACTCACAATTTGGAATACCAGAGCTCTGCGTATTTGCATGCCCCGCGAGTCGTGCGCGTCATCATCATAATCATCAGTGTCACAGTCGCCATCAAAGTAATTGCAGCCACACTCCGCGACAATCCCAGTTGCTCCATTGGAGCGTGCTTCGAAATTATTTCACAATTTTTAATAGCTTCAGCTGGCGCCGTGACTTGGCTAATTTAAGATTTAGCCCGGCTTCTTCAAGAAGGTCCTTTGGGAGGGAAGTCCTAGAGTCCTCAGACAATCACACATTTGGGAGTGCTTCCAGGGGCCAGGCACTTGTGGTTAACCCCAGAGAATGTCATTCCGTTTGGGTCTTGTTATGGCTAATGAGCTATATGGTTTATAGCAAGGTTAAGTTGGATCTTTAAATGCAGGATAAGTGCTTAAGTTAGAAGATTTATATACTTCCCATTGTAATGAAATTTAAACCTTTAAGCAAGGATATACCCCTTTTCCACCTAATGAAATAAAACAAAAAGCAAATTGACATTGGCCACGATATCGGACCATTTTGGCATTGAATTTCCTTGGCTTTTGTTCAGCAAAAAAAATCAGCCAGTTCTCCCACACTGACCATCGAGCAGCAATTTGGAAACTTCAGCATCAGTCGGCTGGCGGTTTTTATGGCATTTTGTGGCCCCCCCTCTTTTTGGCCTTTTCGGCGTTCTGCCAACTGGCTTTCGGGCCACGGCCATTGCACATTGCGTTGAGAGAGAAGATACTCTTCCTCTATATTCCTTTTGTTCCTGTATTGTTGTCCTCGACTGACACAAAATTGAGTTAATTATCGTGTCGCATAATTAGAAAAGTTAAGGCCGAAAACAGTACCCAAGAGAGAGAGAGTTTTGCGTGCGGGCGGAAAACCTTAATTTCACGCTCTTATGCGGAAAACGCATTTCAATTTCCCTAATTCCAGTTAATAACTCAACAAATACGCCAGAAGGCAAAGAACTTCTAAATGCAAATATTGATAGATACTTTGTTGAGTGTGCCAAGCAACTCGGGCGAACTTCCTCTAAATGATTATTATGGCCAAGACGATGATGTGACGGGGGGGTGTGGGAAATAAGTAGCACGTCTAAATATGAAAAGCGCGTGGTTCCAAGGGGGCGGGCAAAAATGATTCAAGTCGCCTTCACTTTGCTGCCAAGCCAAAGACAAACATTCCAAAGGCAGCCCAGACGGCCATAAAGGATGGGGAGAGGGGATCGGAAAATAGAGTAGAAAGGGGTAGTGGGTAGTGGGTAGTGGGTGGTGGGTGGTTGGGGGCTAGGGGTTAGTAAGTAACTGGGCTGACTGCCCGGGGGCATAATGACAATTACAGTTACCGCGTGCCACGCAGCCAAAGCGAGCTTTTTACTCTGGGTTTAAGCAAATAAATCCGTCCGAAAACGTTTTCCATTCCTCCCACGACCTCTTTCACTCTATCTCTTTATTTCTGCGTATTTGTAAGACTCTCCGCACACTGAGGAAAATTTTGAGCAAATATTTGGGCTTCTAAAGAGTCCTCTAGTTTATAAAAAGAATTGTTTTCGAGAGTAGAAAATAATTTATATATTTATATCAGATGACAGATGATAACATTTGTAGTAAAATGTTCAGTATTTTGACAAATTTGCGTATAAAATATTAATAAAATAGAGTTCGTTATACATTAATTAATTCTTTAAGAGCAAATTTAATTATAATTTAAAGGCTCAACTGCTAAATAGATAATTTTTTAATATTAAAAGTCCAAAAGTTTCGTTATGTATAAGGAAGACGATAAAAAAAACAAATTGGTTAGAAAATGAATTTTTATAATTTCTTAAATCACAAATAATTTAAAATACATTTTAAAACATTTTAATTTTAAAAATAAATTATCTTTACGTATTTATCTATTTATATTATATTTATATAATTTATATTTATATTTATATTTATTTATTACCGTTCATGTTTTTGCATTAGAAAAAAGTTCAAAATAGTTTCATTTATTTTTAAACTTATTTCTTGCAAGATTCCTTGAAAACTTCACTCTTTTAGAAGGTAATTTCATATAATGTTTACAAAAGTTTAAATTCTTAAATTTTTAGTTTTAATCCATAGGTCAAAATTTTATTTTTAATCTTCAATTTTCAATATTTTAAAGTTTAAAATTTCTTTTTGTCAAAAAAGAAGTTTTTTTTTATTTAAAACACATTTTAAACCTTTTCTCAAATTTCTAATAAATATTAATATTATTCATATTCAATTTCAATCAATAAATAAAATACTATATTTTCTTTCCGTCTAGTTTTTCGCATCTACGCTCAATGAGACACAAACAAACAGGCGGCAACAGCATCAGCAGCAACGCCATAGAGACCAACTCCGCGCCCTGGCCCTCACCCTGGGCCCCAATCCCAGTCCCAATCCCGAACCCAAACGCAACCCCGAAAGCCCCTCAAGGGTCGGCTGCCAGAGCCAAGCAATTCAAAAGGGGTGAAAAAGCTAAACATGACCCCCAGCGATCCGCACACAAACAGATACAGATACATTCTGCAGCCACAGAGCAGAGATGCAGGAGCGAAGGAGCTGCGCGCGAGGGAATCTCCTTTCATGTCTCCTGTGGCGGCCATCGACCACGAAAATAAAGCGTGGCAAATACAAATAGAAATAAGTCAAAATGTATCCAAGGGAAGGCAGCACACTCGCAGCGGAAACGGAAATGGAAGCAAAGGCGATGGCGGCGGACGAGCGGGGAATCCACTATGTTTGTTAGGATGCGAGCGAGTGTGTGTTCCATCTGCTGATGTTTGCTTAATGAATTGAATCTTCTATTTATATACTTCATTTTTATTTCAACATTATTATTTTTTACCACAAAAGGAAGTAACAGCCCAGACGCACAGCGAACGAAAAAACAAACAAATGAAACAATTAGAATTAAATGCACCCTTGGGAGTGGAAGGAAATAAAAAGCGAAATCAAGAGGGAAAAGTTTATAAAGGAATTTGCAACTTTTGAATGCCCTAACAAAGGATATTTAGGGATTGGGAAACACTAAATAATATTTAAGGATATATAAGAATTATTTGGAAATTTTAGCTATTTTCACCTGCGTTTTTGTTTTATTCATCAATCAAGAACTTGATTGAGAAAATTTATATTTTTGTTAACAATTGATTTATTCTGTAAAATTATATAATCAAACAATTATAAAGCAGAGAAAAATATTATGAAATATATAATTATATAAAAATATATCAGCATTCCTTTGCCATAAATAAACACCTATCTTTTTGGACAACAAAGCCCGTTCTTTACCGTTGACAAGAAATTGAAATATTCTGTTTTTTATGGTTTTGGGACAAAATAAAATGACCCATCTTTAAGCAATTTGTTTACCTTTTCATAACTTTTATCCTGTATTCTTTTTCTAGAACATTTACACTTCCCAAGCCAGTTGACAAAACACAAAGGATCTCCGAAACGCTTCCCCAAAACCACAAAAACCAAATCATCATAAGTTTTATCAAGCAATCCATTTATTTCCGACTAAAATGCCATTTCATAACCTCAAGCGGATAACGAATAAAAAAAGGCCTCCCCTATGATATAAGCAAAAAAGAAAAAAATACAAACAAAAAAAACCGACAAGACTGGACAATTGCATTCGCTTTCGATGGAGATTCTGCGGTCGCACGCATAAATCTGTTGCTGTTTTTGATTTCACTCGCCGCGGATAATGAAATTAATCGCCTGTAATGGTTTATTGTGCGCGGCGGAGTTTGTTTCTGGCCAAAATATGGCCCCAACCGACTGAGTCAGCCAACCAAAAATGACCGACGACCGAATACAAACATTTTCGTTTGATTTCGTTTTTTGTGGATATTTTTTAGGGGGGAAACTGCAGGATCGAAAATATATTGAATTGTCATTGAAAGCCGCGTGGCCATAAATAAGTCGGGCTAATGGGGCGCGTTTCATGCAATTTTTGTGATTTACTAGAGGCTTTTCGGGTGGCATCTAGGACCCTAGACTAGGACCCTCGTATATCAATGGATTACTTTAAAATGGCAAAGCGACGGCCAGACTGTCACGCTTCCAAAACTAATAACAGCAGCATAATCATCATAAATCCATAAAAAAAAACCGTATTAATCCGGGACACTTTTGATGTTCTTTCGGGTTGAAAGGAAAACAGGAAATATCGCCCCTTTGTCTGCTGTCTGCGGCTTATAAGCTTCGTTCGATGTTACACACTTGAAATTCAAATTACTACACATTATATAATATCCTGCAGGCTCTCACCGCCCAACGACACGTACTTCTGACGCTGGCAGGACATGTTGGCACAATACGACGATGCCTTGGGGCGAACAAAGAGAAAAAGAATAAAAGGAGGGAGTTGCAAGAAGGACGTTGCAAGGTACTTCTTTCTAGCTTTCTCTTTCCCTATCGCCCACTACATCTACCACACAGCTCCCCATCTCCTCAGCTCGGGAGTTGATTAAGAAGACATCATTTAAGTTTAAATACACATCAAACTCTACGTGGGTGAGGTGGCAGCCTTACAGTGGGGGATAAAATTACAAGTCTTTTGTGGAAAAAATCATAAAATTAGATAAAGATATTGGTTTATTATACTTTAAGAGAAATATTTTCCTTTAAAAACCCTTTGAAGCAATAAAAAAGTTTGTCTTCAGGCAAGATCTTTGATTTATACAGAGAGAACAGGTATTTTATTTATTTGAAATTCTTTTAGTTAAATTTGTGTCTTAAATATTTGTAATTAAATTTTTAATAAAACATATTTAATTCCTCAATTTTATTTCTATATTGCAACTCCGAGCCTATTATTTCCCTGGAGCCTCTCTATTGTTTCTCCTTGAATGCCTTTCTTGGAGCTCCTGAAAGTTGCACAAACTTACTGACTCTGTTTTTTTTTACTCTTTTTTTTTTTGCACAGGAAACACCACGTAGCATAACTTGCGCACACAACTGTACTTTCACACACAATTTCAAGTTATAATCAGTGCTCATTATTATACCAGACACGTTTTCAGATTTTGCGTGATTATGCGCCGCGCCTCGGCAACATCTTCGGAGTTTTTGGGGCAAACACGGAGGGGGGAGTCAAGGAATTAAACTTGAAAATAGCTTAAGAGATACACGCTGTGTGTATCTAGCTAGCATGTTGCCTAGGTCCTGGCCGAGCTGGATTTTCCGAGGGCTCATGCCATAATGCTTATTGTTGTCATTTGAGAGAAAGCGAAAAGTTGGCGAAAAATATGCAAATTATAATGAAAAACTTGACACTTTACATGCAAAGCAACAAGAACAAGAGTCGGAAAGATTTCCCGGAACCACTAGCCCTGCTCCTTCGTCCTTCTTTCGATGCGAATCCTGCGGCAGGCGATTAAGCGCGCCAAATGAAGCGCTCGCACTGCCTGCGCATTTTAATTAAGCGAGCAAGCCGAATGCCGAATGCGAAACGTAGTGGTAGCAGCTCCTTGTTTTTTGGAAGCAGCAGCAGCAGGACCCACCCAGGACTTTGCCTCACTCATCACCATTTTCGGTACGCGAAATTCCCGTAGCATTTGCATAAAGTTTTGCTGCAGCTGCAGCTTTGTTTCGCCTGGGTTTTTGATTTCAGCCACAAAAGTCAACGAATGTCCTGAGAAGTTATCACAGAATTCGAGGTGTCAGGCCAAATTATAAGGCTTTAAATAAATGTTCGTCTTGTGCGCTGAAGTTTCCCAGAAGGTGGATTCGTTGAAACTTTATTTTCGAGAAAGGAAAGAGGATGTTGGGTAACTAATTGTGGCTGAAGAAATATTAGAAAATACAGGTATTTGTTATATAAATTTTTTAGATTTAAAATGAAACTACAAAAAAATATTTAAGTAATTGTATTTAGCCTGAAATTATCGAATAAAGATTCAGGAAATAAAATTACATATTAATTTATTTATTCTTTGAAACTTTATTTTCGAAAATGGAAAGGATGTTGGGTAACTAATTGTGGCTGAGAAAATACTATTTAAAAATATAGGAGGAATTTGTTTAACAAATTTTGTTATATTTTTTACATTTACATTTTAATGAAAATATATTTAACTAATTGTATTAAGCCTAAAAATATCATACTTTTTCAGCAAATAAAACTACATATTAATTTATTTCTTTCTGGTATTCATTTATTCATTTTTTATATAGCATCCTGTATTATGATACTCTTTAAGTAAAATAACTGAAGTATTTACTAAACTTTCACTTCTTAGTTACTCAAAACAATAAGGACTTGATACCATCCTGTAGAACACAATAATCATAGCTTAACCCCCTCACTAACAATCAACTTTAACAGCTCTTTTAATTCCAAACCTCCGAGCACGAAAAAACTTTCTACGATTTCTTTCGCACACCCTGAAACACACGCACACACAAACGCACTCACAAAAGTCATAGAAATTATAGCGGAAAATTACCTTAACGAAAGGGCTTCCGCGAGGATAAGGACAAGGATGAGCACCAGGATGAGTGTATCCCTTCCGACACAACTGTACCCGCCTGTAAGCCACTTGTAGTGGCGTTGCCAGTCTGGCCCGAAAACAAAAGCAATTAGATGTCGCCAACTGGCTGACTGGGATTGTGGATATTCTGGAATCTGGCTAAGGATGTGCACGTGGATGTGGATGTGGATGTTGCTCGCTCAGGAGCAACTTGCTGCGAGTGGGTTGAGTGTGGGCGCGCTGGCATGGGTTAAATGTAATTGCGGGTGCGTGTGTGTGTGTGGGAGCTGTGAGACCTAGTGTAAAAGTAAAAAGTTTGCCAGCGCGATATTCTTGGTGAAACTATAAATTTACAAGCCACAATCAGGGACGCCGCTGTTATGTGCGCCATCTTTTCTCTGGGCAATGGCAACAGTGATGGCACAAATTAAGGTGTTTTAGAGATGAAGGGAAAGTGATCAAGGAAAGTTAAAGCAAAATGAGATAATAAACATGGTTATACGAAATAATACATTATAGTATCATAATGATTATACCATTCTAAGTATAGTTACATAAGTAAGTTACAACTTTTACATCTTCAATTGTGTTGCGAGCGCCAATGATTGTTGCGCAACATGTTGTCAGAAACATTTGCCTTCACTTGTCAACATTTTCCTCTGCCGTGCGCCTTGTTTAATTAAGATTTATCATAATTTCGAGCGTAATTATGTTTATTTAACATCTGTCACAATTGAATTTAGCGTATACTTCATATATTATATATATTTCTTGATTCAAAATTATTTGTGCTACTAAAAAATTAGTTTTTACTGCATCAGTAATATAAAATACTATAAATATTTGGTAAAAAAAATTAATAATTTTAAATGGTTATAATTTAATATTATAATAAAATATCTTAAACAATTTAATAATATTCATGTATAAAAATTTACAACGGATAATGTAGTGCATTATTCATCCAAAGTTAAATACAAGATTGTCTAAATTCACCTACAGAATTCTATCAGGACGGCTCCGGTTACCGAAATCGTAAAAATTTACCGATTTCGATTTTAGAAAAGGGAACCGAAAGGGAAGGATGGGAAGGAAAACGGGCAACTTTGTCTGGCTGAACTGAAAAATAAATGTTTTTTTACGATATAAAGAATGGGAGCACCGATCCCCTTTTTTAAAATCGAAATCGGTAAATTTTTACGATTTCGATAGCCGGGAATCAATCAGCAAAAAAGTATGCTTAAAGTCGTTAAGAAAAACCAACAAAATGTGGTTAAATACTAATAAAATAATATTAAACTAATTTAAATAATTTCTTACTTTCCGTTTATAATCTAAACAAGAAAGGAAGCTAACTTCGGCGCGCCGAAGTTTGTATACCCTTGCAGATTCCAATTGTATAAAT
>VNJS01005714.1:2746-25402 GCA_008042575.1 Drosophila watanabei | reverse complement strand
CAAATGCCCGCACCTGATTTTTGTGCCGCCACGTTTTGATGTTTATCGTGCAGTTTCTGCCCAAATTCACGCCATTTTTGCGCGTTACACCCCCCTTATTCAGCCTCTTTCGTTAGATGAAGCCTATTTGGATGTAACAAATCCGCTGCTTCTCCGCCCCTCTGCCACAGCAATTGCAGAAGAAATACGCGCGGCCATTTTGCATGAAACAGGGCTTACGGCCTCGGCAGGAGTGTCTTACAATAAGTTTCTGGCCAAGCTGGCCTCAGATTACCGAAAACCCAATGGTCAATTTGTTATTCCGCCCAACCGTGGGGAAGCATTTGTAGCCAATCTGCCCGTAAACGCTTTTCATGGCGTGGGGCCAGCTACGGCCCAGCGAATGCATACACTCGGCATTCATACAGGTGCAGATTTACGTCGTTTTTCATTAAATATTTTACGCCAGCATTTTGGTAAGGCGGCTGCTTTTTATTATGGCATCGCCCGTGGCAAAGATGATCGGCCAGTAGAACCAAACAGGCCGCGCAAATCACTCGGCAAGGAAATAACGTTCGCGCAGGATTTGCGCACCTCAGCCGAATTACACGCGACTCTGCATGAACTGGCCGCAAAAGTGTGGGCGGGCTGCCAAAAACGTAACCTGACAGGTCGTACGATCACCCTGAAACTGCGCTATACAGACTTCAACCAATGCACGCGCAGCCTCTCTTTGGCCGATCCGGTGCAAGATCAAGAAATTCTAGCCGAGATGGCGTGCCGGTTACTTGCGCCATTGCTGCCTGTACGTGCCCCAGTAAGACTTTTAGGTATTACACTTTCCACTCTTTTAAGCCCGCAAGATCAGGAAGCCACAACGCAACTTTCTTTACTTTCATAGATAATAAATAAATAACATTTTTATCCCAAACAACAGCACTTATGCTTATATTATTTCAATACCAAAACAAAATATTTGCGCTTCTTCTTTCCTGATATTCATATAAATTCTGTATATTCCTTATGCGTTTCAGCTTCATTCTTATACACTATTCATATTTAATTGCGATTATTTAACGGTTCCATCTTTACAACCTGCAAAATCCAATGCACCCGATACCAATCGGTTTTGACATAATTTTGTAATCAAGGTTAACGAGATGACGGCTTCCCCCACCTCAGATGGGCATACACCTGCCAATGCAGGCGCACGCACTGAAGATGGATACCACCGTGGTTTGGGTAAGCGTCAGATCCAAATGATCTCTCTGGGTGGGGCTATTGGCACAGGGCTGTTTTTGGGGGCTGGATCTCGCCTTCAAGCCGTTGGCCCATCTCTTGCCTTGGTTTATCTGGTGTGTGGTGTTTTTGCTTTTCTGATGCTGCGTGCATTAGGTGAGCTTGTGATGTACCGCCCCACCAGTGGCAGCTTTGTTTCCTACACACAGGAGTTTTTAGGCCCCAAAGCCTCTTATATTGCAGGCACCATGGCCTTTTTTAACTGGGCTGTAACAGGCATTGTGGATATTACAGCCGTGGCGCTTTACATGCGTTTTTGGCCTGTTTTTTCCAGTGTACCACAATGGCTTTTTGCCCTGCTGGCCCTTGTGCTGATAACCGGCATGAACCTAACCGGCGTAAANAAAGTGATGGCCTTAGGCGGATTCCTGGTCATCGCGCTGGTTATTCTGGCCTTGCGCTACCCCGTAGATGGGCACGCAACCGGGCTACATCTGATTACCGAAAACGGCGGCTTGTTCCCGCACGGCTTTTTACCTGCACTGGTATTGGTGCAAGGTGTTGTATTTGCCTATGCCAGTATTGAGCTGATTGGCACGGCTGCGGGGGAATGCGAGGATGTTAAATCCGTTTTACCGCAGGCCATTAACAACGTTATCTGGCGTATTGCCATTTTTTACGTGGGCACCATTACGCTGCTTGTGCTGCTGCTGCCGTGGAACACGTATCAGGCAGGAGTTAGCCCTTTTGTCACCTTCCTTTCCAAGCTGGGCGTACCGGGCATAGACAGTGTGATGAACGTTGTGGTGCTGACCGCAGCGCTCTCCAGCTTAAACTCTGGCCTTTATTCTACCGGGCGCGTGCTACGTGCACTGGCGCTAGATGGCGCAGCCCCGCGTTATTTGGCCCGCATGAACAAACAGGCTGTACCTTCTGCAGCCATTCTTTCTACTGTGGCTATTTATCTTGTGGGCGTGGTGCTGAATTACTTCATCCCCAGCCAGATTTTTGAAATCATGCTCAGTCTGGCCTCTCTGGGTATTCTCAGCACGTGGTGTTTTATTGTGCTGTGCCAGATTCAACTGCGCAAAAAAATTCGCCGTGGAGAAATTGCCCCTACCTCTTTTCCGATGCCGGGCGCGCCATTTACCTCGTGGCTGGCTCTCGCCTTCTTTATTGGCANTATTGGCATCGTTGGGCTGATGGCGTTTGATTACCCAACCGGAACGGCAACAATATGCGCCATTCCCCTGCTGGCTTTGGCACTGGCATGGGGCTGGCACCGCATTCGCTCCGTTCCGCAACATAACGCCGTGCCACAAACCGTTCCTTCCGTTGTGTTGACGGAAGATTTTTTGGTTCCCCATGAAGGGTCAGACAGATCATGATTCAGGCAGCCAGTGTATTTTCCTCCCTCCAGGTACGTGCAGGCGTTAAGTGTTGCCCTGTTGTTTGTCGCTCTTTGGTAGGCACATTGCTGCTTTCTGTCGGCCTTTCCGCAGCACATGCTGCAGATACAGGCAATAGTGCTGCGGCGGGATCTCAAGCTCCGGGGGAGGCGCGCCCGCAATGGTATACAGGATCTCTCGTTTCGCCTTCTGGCGCGCTTTCCAAGGCAGGTGTGTTCGCGTGGGAACCTTACGTCAGCTATAATCTGCCTGTGGGATATCTGGATGCAAACGGCAACAGCCATCCGCTGCATCCACGCCAGCAATCTGTTTCCAATTTTACGCTCTACAAATACTCCATTACGGATTCCATCAGTATTCAGGTTACTCCCACGATCAGTTATTTGTGGAAGAAGAAATCTGGTACAAGTAGCGGGCTCAAATTCGGAGATCTGCCAGTTGATTTAATGTGGCGTTATCTAGATGCAGATCCTGCACGCTATATTCCGGCTCTGAGTGTATTTGCTGGGGTTGGTTTTCCCACAGGTAATTATCAGAGGCTGGGCCGAGCAGAAGATGGTGTTGGATCTGGCGTTTATACATTCCGCTTAGCCTTTACGGAGCAATCCACTTACACACTGCCGGGCCAGCATGAACTGCGCCTGCGTATGTGGGGAACCTTCCGCCGTGCGCTTACAACCGCCCATCTGCATAACGTCAGCAGTTACGGCACAGAGGTTGGCTTCCGCGGCACAGCGCAACCCGGCATGTACGGAGAAAGCGGGTTTTCTCTGGAATTTGGCATAAACCAGAAATGGGTTTTGGCCATGGATCTGGCGCGAGATTGGGCAGATGGGTCTCACATTAAAGGCCGTACCCCAACAAGCGGCAAAATAGAACGGATAGACCGCATTAACAGCTCTTCAGGAGACTGGCTGATAGCCCCTGCTGTTGAATACAACTGGTCCCCTCGTTTTGGGGTTATTGCGGGGGTTTCAACCTATTTTGCAGGCCACAATACCGGGTTTTCGGTTTCACCACAGGTGGCATTTAATAGTGTGTTTTAACCGTTGCGAATTGAAAATAAAAAAGAGCGGAGTTTCCTCCGCTCTTTTTTATACCACAGTATTTGGAAAATCTGATTATTTCACCAGTTCTGGATGACGGAACTCCATCACCAATTCCAGATCATAATGTGCAGCCAATGCTTCTGTTGCTGTGCGCGAAGAATTATGCACACGATAACGACACAGAATTTCTGGCAGGTATCCGGGTTCTAGCCCTGCATCAATAAATTTCAACCAGAAATCATAATCTTCCCAGCCTTCTTCAATATGAGAGAAGCCGCCAACCTTTTCCCATGCGCTTTTACGAATAAGCGCCATCACATCCACATAGTTATTCTTGCGCATGCGTGCGGCATCCCAGATATCGGCATGGCCAATACCTTTGCGGTCTCCAAACTCTTCAATCTGGGTATAAACTGCCGGGAATTTGCCTTGCAAAAGAGCCGTGTAGATTTTTTCCAGCGCCGTTGGGTAAATGGTATTATCAGCATCGATAATAAACACATACTCAGACTGCGCATATTCAAACGCCATATTGCGCGAAAATGATGGCCCCTGATTACGCGGGTTGGTCAAACACTGCAGGCTGTAAAAACGCTGCTTGTTTTCCTCCATCCATTCCGCGATCACATCAACGGAATCATCCCGCTGGGAGCAGTCATCAACAACCACAATTTCCAGATCAGCATGCGTTTGATCTGCAATGCTATCCAGACATTCTTCAATAACAGAAGCATAATTGAAGTTGGTAACGCAGACCGTAATCAGGTTTTTAGGCTTCCGGGATTTTTTCTTATAGGAAAAAACAACTTCCGGGCTGGGGTCCCATGGCTTGATAACGCTCATTTCACAGTGCTCCACACAGCAGAAATATAGTTTTTGAGATCGATATTCTTGGAGTTGAATATTTTCTCATCTTGCAGAAGATCAAAAATATTCTGCTGAATTCTGGCAGCTTCTTTTTGCCCATCTTCAGTCTGGGTTAACCATTCTACCAGATTGGGCATATGCCGCGGCGTTTCAGCCAAGAAATGCTCACCTTCCTTATACAGCGGATGAGGGAAGCATTCTTCTGTTACAACAATGGTGCCGGAAGCCATGCCTTGTTTGACAATCCGGTGCCATTCAAAAAAGCAGTTATCATCGCGATGAATATTCAACGCCACCTTGGAATTTTCTGCAACATAGCGCGGGAGGCGTGAAAGGATATCGTAAACCCCGGAGGACGGAATAGGCCCTTCTGCCTTACGATAATAAAAGAAGGACTGATAGTTAGAGAAGAAGGCCGCTGACCGCGAAAAGAATTTTTCGCGCTTGCGAGAGGCATTCCCAAAAAAGCTGACATCAATAGCGCGTTCGGCAATTGGCCGGAATGGGGTAGAACCTGTTTTAGCCCCTTCCGGCAAAATGCGCACCAACGGATGCTTTTTATCTGCATCAGTAAGCTTGCAAGCTTCTATTTTTACCGGCGGATCAAAGTGGAATACTGGCAGCCCAACATCGGAAAAGGATTTAAGATTCTGATAACACAGATCCATCACCCCGGCTGACATGAGAATGTACAGAATCCCACGCGTGAACCAGAGTGTCTGGGGTTGCTCTGTATTAAACATGATAGATTTTCTAATAATCTCATCACGTTTCCAGATTTCGTTTCCATCCAAGAAGAAGAATTCGTGCGGAGCACAGAAAATGCAAAGTTCAGGCGTATCTTCTTCTGGTGTTTTTTCAGTAAGAACCTTGGCATTCAGGCCAGCATTACACAGATATTCACTGAGGCACTCTGCCAATTCCTGAATAAAGGAATTGCCTTCGGAATGGTAGAATACCCCAATCGTTTTAGGGAAATTCTTGCCGTAAACCTTATCAGTGATTTTATAATTAACGTCGTGCTTACACTCATTGCCCAAAAAGCGAACAATTGAGCGTTTGGAAAAAATTTCTCGCCCTTCACCAATACCGTAAAGTAATGCGTGGCGTGCTGTTGGCATACTTGCGGATGAAACATCGCTGTTCATACGCACGTAATCATCTTCGTTAAAAAACGGGTATTTCTTTAATCTATTTAGAGCATTCGTAATGGAAACATACGAATATTCCTGCAAAAGACCTTTTTCAAAGAAAAACAGATGATCATTATTTCTAATATAATGCGCGAATGGGTTTTCATTTTTCCCAATAACATTTTTATAAAGATTATAATATATTTCTGTATTGAAATTATCATTAGGATTACGGTTTTCATGTACACCGTAAAGAACATAATGTATAATTGGATCAAGACCAGATTTTTTTACATCAGGATTTTCTTCAAGATAAAATTCACTATCGAATTTTCCCGAATCAATTATTGATTTTATATCTTTTTTATTCCAGGCGGTCAAACTTACCATTGCATTTTCCGTTTGAATGCTATCACTATTTACAGGTACTTATACCAAATATAAATTTTTATGCTGAAAAACACAACAGTTAACTATTCCTCTACATAAATTTATCATACTTATCTACGCTTTTCCTAATCTCCTTCCTTCGATTAATTGCTTGAAAATACTTTCTTTCAACTCGTCGGAAGATTATAATAATGTTAATCATGTAATATGAATTGAATTTTTATAATCTCTCAATGAGGCTCCATTCTCTTGCACCTCTCTTGTTAAACAAGTCATCTCTCCACTGCCAACCCAAACAAAATAAAAGCTATATTGGCGGAGTTCTTTATGCCTACAACAACAAAAAATAATTCTCCTCTTGCATCTCCGGATTTTCTATTCCCTACAGATCTCCAGAAAACAGAGCGCAAAATTAATCGCGTTCTTCTTGTTGGCTCCTGTTTAACTTCCTTATATCTAGAAGCCTTTAAGGGATATTATCCATGTATAAATTTTGATTACATTCCTTACAATTTTGTAAGCATTTTACCAAAATCTCCGCCCGCACCAGCAGATCAGTATGATCTACAATACGTGCAAATCCCACTACGCACCGTTTTAAGTGACCGTGTGGTAGAAGGCTTTCAACTGAATGATCCGGCTTTTGCAGAAAGTATCCTGCACGATGCATTCAACACGCTGGATGTCATGCTGGATGCCGCACTACTTTACAACCGCGAACATGGATTACTGACATTTGTCTCTAATTTCATAGTTCCGCAAATGAGCACAGCTTCCAGCATACTCTCACAAGGTACAGAAACAGATCTCACCTACATGGTAAGACGCCTGAACATGTATCTGGCCCAGAAAATTTCCAGTTATAAAAATGCTTATGTGCTGGATGTTGATTCTGTTGTGTCCTCTTTAGGCAAACGTTATGTGCTGGATGATATTATTTACTTCCATACCCATGGCGGCCTATCTTTTCAGGATTGGGATGATTTCGGTGCGATTGAGCGCAATGAGCCTATTCCTGCACTGGAAACCATTTATCCCATTCATCGGGAAGAATTTGTTAAAACCATTTTTCGCCAGATTGTTGCAGCCTACCGCACTGTGCATCAGGTAGATCAAGTCAAGGCCGTTATTTTTGACCTGGACAATACCTTGTGGCGCGGCCAGATAGCAGAACATTATCGGCCAGAAGTGCAGCCTTGGCCACGCACAGATGGCTGGCCTGTGGGTTTGTGGGAAGCTGTTCATACCTTACGCGCACGTGGCATTCTGGTGGCTATCTGCTCCAAGAATGATGAAGCCTATGTGCGCGAACGATGGGATGACATTATCAACCCGCAGTTTATCAAACTGGAAGATTTTGCCTCTGTCAAAATCAACTGGGTTCCGAAACCAGAAAACATTGCTGCTATCTGTCAGGAGTTCAATATCAAGCCTAAAAGCGTTGTGTTTGTAGATGATAATCCTGTAGAACGCGCTTCTGTTAACACGGCTTTTCCTGAAATTCGCACAATTGGCGGTAACCCGTATCTCACACGCCGCATCCTTTTATGGGCACCCGAAACACAGGTTGCTCGTCTCACGCAGGAATCCGCCAAGCGAGAAACCATGATCCGAGGACAGATTGCCCGTGAGGAAACACGCGCCAGCCTGAACCGTGAAGAATTTCTGGCATCCTTGGAATGTACGGTTTCCCTCACCTACATCACAGATACAGAGCAACCGGAACTGGCCCGCGCACTAGAGCTTACAAACAAGACCAATCAGTTCAACACTTCTGGCACACGCTGGACATTTCAGGAACTCTCTCGCTTTCTAAGTGAAGGCGGAGAGATAATTGTTGCAACTGTTCAGGACAAATTCACCAATTACGGATTGGTAAGTGTGCTTTACCTGCGCAATAATGAAATTGTGCAGTTTGTTATGAGCTGCCGCGTTTTGGGCATGGAAGTTGAAAAAAGCATTGTTGCTGATGTTGTCAGCCATGTTCGGGAAAAACATGGAAATGTCCGTATAACAGCTTCTATCCATAACCTTCCGGATAATACGCCATGCCGTAATATTTATAAAGATTGTGGTTTCCGGGAAGATTGGGTTTCAGAAAACATTCACTATTACATTCTGGATGAGACGAAAGACGTAGAGTTCCCATCTCACATAGAAGTTGTAGAAGAAGTCTGACGCTTTTATTAAAACAGCATAAATAAAAAAGGGGCGTATGGTTTTAACACCCATACGCCCCTTTTTAAACTTTAAGAGCCTCCTAGCGCAAAGGCCGCCCTTCCTGAAAACCATAACAAATATAATGGATGAAAGGCCCCGGCCCAAACCCTGCAACATCAGGATTTACACGTAGATAGGAAAGGCTATCAAACAGCGCGTTAGGGTTTCTACCTTCCTTAGCACCATAATCCAGAAAATGTTCAAGCGGATCTACGCCCGCCTCACGAATATCTGGGTAAGCATTAAGGTACCACTGACTATCAAAGAAGATAGCCGCCCGACGTTCTTTTTCAGCTTCTTGTTCCACAATACCCGCCTGAGACTGAAGTGCCAATGCAATTTGTTCTGCCGCTGGAGCCGGTGTTGGCTCTGCTACAGGAGCTATTTCAACTTGTTCTGTAACCTGAGGCTCCGCTACTGGTTCATGTGTCTCTAACACTGCGGGAGCCGCAACCTTTTTACGTGCCACTTTTACACGAGAAGAACGAACCTTACCAACAGGCTTTTTTTCACCAGACACCGCAATACCCCCTCGTGATCTTTTGCATATCAAGAACTTCAGCACGTAAATGATTTTCTGACAGACCTAATACAAGCATAACTATTTTTCTGTCCAGAAAATACTGACACCAAATTCCCTCGTAATATTGTTAACTTCTAGACACGAGAAAAACAAACACGATTTACAATGTATCCGTAAAATGCACAGAAAGAACCTTTCTTAAAACATTTACGAATACATGTAATCCATTACCAAGTAGGCGTAGGCCCCTTTACAATAACCGCAAGGTCATCTGGCCTGATCCACTTACGGAATGCGGCCTGTACTTCTGCACCCGTTGCCTTGTAATAAACTTTTGCGCCCCGATCCGCATTATCAAGCGGCAAACCCAGATCTTCCAAATAAAGATACTGCGCAGCAATTCGGGCCAAACTCGCTCTGGCAAGCGGCAAGCTCCGCAGAAGTGAAGCCTTGGCCAAAGAAAGCTCTTCTGCTGTAGGTGGTGCAGACTGCATGGCTTTCAGGTCTTTCATGACAACATTCCGCGCTTTACCAACCTTATCCGGGTCTGCACCATAATTAACAGTATAGGCCCCGCGCGTACGTCCCCAATCAAAGGAACTGCTTACAGAATAAACATAACCTGTTTTCACCCGCATATCTCTATACAGACGCGAGGAGAACAGACCGCCCCCCAGCACTTCATTGCCCAACTGCAGCAGGAAATGATCAGGATTTTGTGCCGTTAGCCCCAGTGTTTCCGCCAACACAACATCATTCTGCACGCTGCTCTTATCAGGCACCGTTGCGCGTGATGTTTTGCTAAGTGGCACGGTAGGCAAATTCACATCAGGTGCCGGGCCTTCGGCTTTCCAACCACCAAAAGCTTTTTCTAATACCACCTGTGCTTTTTCGGGCGTGATATCACCTGTTACAACAATAGTTGTCAGATCCGGGCGCCACGCATTTTGGTAATAATGCAGCACATCATCACGGGTTATGCTCATAATAGATTCAGGCGTAGCATCACGCTGTGTCGGATCTGTTTCCGGCAGAATGGCAGCCTTGATAGCTTTATCAAACAAATGCCCGGGAGATACCAGTTCCCCAGCCTGAGCTTGTGCCAACTGCGTGCGCACAACCGTAAAATCTTTTTCAGGGAATGCTGGATGCAGTTCATTTTCAGCAAGCAGATCCACGCCCTTTTCAAAATCAGGCGTAAGAACTTGTAAGGAGAAATTGCCCCCGGCATCTTCCCATGCTGGCACATCATCAAGCGCTTTCTGGAAAGCCAGACGATCATGCTGCGTTGTACCATAGGAGAACAGAGCTTCCGTTAAACTATGCACGCCCTCCTTGCCTTTGGGCTCCTGCAATTCGGGCGTCTGGCGGATTTGACCAGAAAGCTGAATGGTGTGGCTGACATGAGAAGGCCAGACAATCAGCTTGATACCGTTAGATAATGTGCTAACCGCAGGGAGTGGTGTCGGTTTAGGTTCTTCCAGTTGGGCCAGAGCTTTTTCGGCCCATTGCGGCAATTTTACTGGCTTATCCGGGGTGCTTGCAAAAGATTCTGCCCCTCCAAACCCTTTACCAGAAACTGCCTTGCCTGATGCTTCCGGGGTAAGAATGGCAGACACAGCATGTGCTGGATCAAGCAGTTTTGCAGCCAGATCATTTACTGCCTTTGGCGTAACAGCCTGATAAGCAGCCACCAGATCACCCGGGCTATCTAGGTTCTGAAATGCCAATGCGTTAGACCAGATAGATGCCAGACCACTTACAGAATTGGCAGAAAACTGAAGCTGGGCAATTTCTTTCTGCTTTGCGGCTTCAACCAATTCTGCTGGCACGCCTTCCTTACGGATTTTTTCCAACACAGCTTTCATAGCGTTCATGGGGCCAGAAGCATCTGTGCCTTTAGGAAAAGCCGCAAGCGCCAAACCAAAACCAGCTTCTTTTTTAGGAGCGTATTCAAACCCTGCGTATAACGCCTTGCCCTGCGGTACCAGATCATACAGGGCACCACGCTGGCTGGAGAGCACATCTGAGAGAATATCAGCCGTTGCAAAATCTGCTGAAGAACTGCCCGCCATGGGGAATGCAAGTGTGGCAAACCCAACAGGATAATCTGTAGAAAGTGTGAGTGTTTTAGCTGGCGGCGCAGCGGGGGCTATCTTGTGGCGCTGCGGCAGATCCTTACGCGGGATATCGGCAAATGTATCCTGTACCAGCTGCAAGGTAGAAACAGGGTTAATATCCCCCACAATCACCAGCACGGCATTATTGGGGCCATACCATTTTTGGTAAAAATCTTTCAGATCCGCCGCCGTGGTTTTATCAAAGGATGGCCGCGTGCCCAATGCATCGTGTTCGTAAGGCGTGCCTGCAAACAAAATACCCTGCAACTGTTCCAGATACCGATAGGCGGGGCTTGAAAGATCACGCGCAACTTCCTGCTCAATCGCGCCACGTTCTTTTTCCCAATCCGCTTCAGACAGGGTTAAGCCATTCATGCGCAGGGCTTCAATTTTAAGCAGAACAGGTAAATCCTGTGCCTGCGCTGTATAGAAATACTGCGTGACATCTTCTGTTGTATCTGCGTTGTAACTGCCGCCCAAACGCGTGCCTATAGCTGCAAGCTGGTCTTTATCCAGCCCTTTGCTGCCACGGAACATCATATGTTCCAACGCATGCGCCGTACCCGGAAACCCATCTGGCACTTCTGCCGAGCCAACAAGATAATTAATTTCTGTGGTCACAACCGGGGCCAGCCGGTTAGGCACAATAACAACCTTAAGGCCATTAGGAAGCGTTGCACGCACAACCTGTGCACTGCTCAGGCTAGGAGGCACAAGAGCGGACGGCATACCCGGTGCGGCATCCTGAGCATGAGCCGATGTGGGAGAAAGAGCAGTTCCCCCTAACAGGGCCAGCGTTATAGCCAGCAGTGAAAAATGTGTGCGGGCAGCAGACGGCTTGCGAAAAATCATTCAGGCTTCCTGTTCATGCAGAAACAGATCAAAAAAGAAAAGTTACTGCCCCAACTGAGGCAAAGGCAACTTTTTAACCAATGCAGAAAGTTTATGCCGCCGCAGTTCAGACCGGGCGCGTGCATCTTCTGTCATGTAATTTAATTGGATAGTATAGCGCTGCCCCACAAACTGCTTATGCCCATGCCATGTTGTTGGGCCGTTAGGGAAAATCAGCAAAGTGCCATCTACGGGCGGTACTTCCTTGGCGTAATCCTCTATATCATGCGGGCCACGCAAAAGGCGCAAACAGCCTTCCTGCCGTTCCCATGCCTCCCCCACCCCTGATGGATTAAGATACAGCAAAATGGTTACACGCTTGGCCAATGAATCCGTATGGATACGGCCATCTTTTTCTCGCGTGCGCCCACGAATGGTCAGCATGGAAGGTGCATGATCGAGATTGAGGTGAAATTTTTCCGCCACAATTGCCTTTAACCGTGGGCCTTCCAGTTCTTCCACCAAATGTTCCATAAGGGGAGAAAGCTGCAAGGAATCTGGTGGAAAAGACCCCCCAGACACAATATGCGGCCGATGCGCAAACAAACGTCCCAGATCTTCTGAACGGATAAAATGCGGCACCACCACATGCGGGAAAGGATCAGGTGCAACAGAAGCCTGTTCCAGTGCTGTATAATCCGGCTGGATAAAAGGATCTGACGTTGTCATGCCGTAATGTCCGCACAAATAAGGGTTTGCTATGCGGACGGTAGAAGGGTTAAGCGGCAGAAACAAGGCCTGCCGCAATATGGGTGTTATTTCCGCTTTTTCCGCCTAGCTGCCGGATCATATCCACCCCCGCCCGGCCCCAGTGGCCGTGGCACCTTATCTTTTTTAGGTTTGCGGCCACTTGTCTGAGCTTTTCCTGCTGTTGAGGCCGCTACCGGAGGCGGTTCCAGCCCAAGCTGCAAGGCTTCCAACCGCTGAATTTCATCTCGTAACCGTGCCGCAGTTTCAAACTCCAGCTCTGCCGCGGCAGAACGCATACGCTTTTCCAACCCGGCAATAGCGGCCCCTAGATCCTGCCCCACAAACTCTGCCACGCCCGTATCTTCATCCGGCGCAATGGTAACGTAATCCTGTTCGAACACAGAAGACACAATATCACTAATATGCTTGCGCACACTTTGTGGCGTAATGCCGTGCTCTGTATTCCACGCCATCTGTTTTTCGCGCCTGCGGGCTGTTTCCTCTACTGCGTATGTCAGAGAATCCGTCATTTTATCTGCATACAGCAAAACCCGGCCCTCTACATTTCGGGCCGCACGGCCAATAGTCTGGATAAGAGATGTGCGGGAACGCAAGAACCCTTCCTTATCTGCATCCAGAATAGCTACCAGCGCACACTCTGGAATATCCAAACCTTCTCGCAGCAAGTTAATACCGATGAGAACATCAAATGCCCCCATGCGCAGGTCTCGGATAATTTCTATCCGTTCCAGTGTATCTACATCGGAATGCAGATACCTTACCCGAATACCAGCTTCATTCATGTAATCGGTTAAGTCTTCCGCCATGCGTTTAGTAAGCGTTGTCACCAACACACGGCCACCTTTGGCAATGGTGGTACGACATTCTGCCAACAGATCATCCACCTGATGTTCTACAGGCCGAATAATTGTAATGGGGTCCACCAACCCGGTTGGGCGAATAACCTGTTCAGCAAACACGCCACCTGTGCGTTCCATTTCCCATGGGCCGGGTGTGGCACTTACAAAAAGGCTTTGTGGGCGAAACTTGTCCCATTCCGCAAAATTCAAAGGCCGGTTATCCAGGCAGGAAGGAAGCCGGAAACCAAACTCTGCCAGCACGGATTTGCGCGCATGGTCTCCGCGTTCCATGCCGCCAATCTGCGGCACTGTTACGTGGCTTTCATCTACAATCAGCAGCGCATCTTCAGGCAGATATTCAAACAGGGTTGGCGGCGGATCACCCGGTTTGCGACCAGAAAGATAGCGGGAGTAGTTTTCGATCCCCTTACACACCCCTGTTGTTTCCAGCATTTCCAGATCAAAAGTGGTGCGTTGATCCAGCCGTTCTGCTTCCAGCAACTTACCGGCCTTTGTAAACACATCAAGCTGTTCGCGCAGTTCCTGCTTGATGCCCTTAATGGCCTGATTCAACGTCGGACGTGGTGTAACGTAGTGGCTGTTTGCGTAAATTGTAATTTCCTGCAGATCAGCCGTTTTTTCACCTGTTAGCGGGTCAAATTCTATCAACCCGTCAACTTCATCGCCAAACAGAGAAACACGCCAGGCCCTGTCTTCATTCTGCACGGGAAAAATGTCTATTGTTTCACCACGCACCCGGAATGTACCGCGTGCAAATGCGGCATCGTTCCGACGGTACTGTAATTCAACAAGGCTTTTTATAAGCTTATCCCGGTCTATCTCTCCGCCCAGCTCCAGCTTTACCACCATGCGGGAATAGGTTTCTACAGACCCAATACCGTAAATGCAGGAAACAGAAGCCACGATAATTACATCGTTCCGCTCCAGCAGCGCCTGCGTAGCCGCATGGCGCATACGGTCAATCTGTTCGTTTATCTGGCTGTCTTTTTCAATATACGTATCAGAACGCGGCACATAGGCTTCTGGCTGATAGTAATCGTAATAACTTACAAAATATTCCACAGCATTATTAGGGAAAAACTGCTTCATTTCTCCATAAAGCTGGGCAGCTAATGTTTTGTTGGGCGCAAGAATAAGTGTGGGTTTTTGCGTGGCCTCAATAATCTTGGCCATGGAAAAGGTTTTACCCGAACCCGTAACCCCTAGCAGAACCTGATCACGCTCTCCAGCTTCTACCCCGGCCACAAGTTCACGAATAGCCTGCGGCTGATCCCCTGCCGGTTCGTATTCTGACACCACTTCCATACGCTTGAGGCGTGGACGAGGAGCCTGCTTTTCCGGCTCGAACAGAACGGGGGGAAGACTGGCCGCACGCTCGCTTAATGAAGGGCGCTTTTTGCCACGTGCCGCAGAGGAGGAGGTTTTGGAAGCCATTGCTCAAACATGGGCTGCCGCAACCCCTTGCGCAAGATATGAAAACACACAGGCCGTTACAAAACAGCCCTAACGCACCACATGAAACAGAATGCGGGAAAGCGGAGTATGAGAAAGCACAATCACCACCAGCCCCAGCCCGATGCCAACACGCCCGCCGATATAGGTACACGCCTGAGAAAGCTCATCCCGGCTGGCCATATCCATAAACGGATCAAGCCCTTTATAATCAGCCAGTGCACGCATGCTCCGATAGCGAGAAAACGCATCTGCCCCTAATCCGGCACGGCTAAACTGCTGGGCGCTGTAGTTATCCAGATCTTCCTTACGAAACTGAATGGCCCCTGCGCGCTGAGAAACAGATTTGGGCCCACCCCCGAGCATTTCCAAAAATCTGAGCCTTCGGGCAGGAATACCCAAATATTCCGCAGCCTCTGCCCGCCCCAATACCTGCTGAAGCGGAAACATACAGACTGTCGCCTGCTCAGGCTCGGCCTGATAAGGAGGGTGCGGCTCTTTCATAACTTAACAGAGTGCGAAAAAAGCCACATCTGAGTCAATGCGTATGGGCCACCGCCAGCCTTGCGGGTAGAACAGGGCTGGATAAGCCAGCCCTGTTCCGCCAGATTAAGCCCGCAAAGGCGGAGCCATAAACTCCGGGCCTACCGGGTCTTTAATATCCTTGGCAAGAATTGCATCAATAGCCTGCATGTCTTCTGCATCCAGCTTCCAGCCAAAAGCATCATCCACACCTGCAATCTGCTCTGGCTTACGTGCACCCCACAGCGCAATAGTTGGGCCGCGATCCAACACCCAGCGAATAGCCAGTGCCAGCATGCTTTTGCCATGCTTATTGGCAATGGCTTTAAGGTCTTCCACCGCCTGCAAATACTGGCCAAAACGTGGCTGCTGGAACTTGGGATCTGTTTTACGCAGGTCATCCCCTTCAAACTTCCGGTCTGCCGTCATGCGGCCCGAAAGCAAACCACGGCACAGAGGGCCATAAGCCAGCACCACCAGATTGTTTTTTTCTGCATATGGCAGCACATCACGCTCTATTTCGCGCTCAAACAGGTTGTATGGCGGCTGCACAGCAGAAACAGGTGCAAACTTCCGGAATTCATCCATCTGCGCGGGTGAGAAATTGCTCAGCCCCAAGGCTTTAACCTTGCCACTTTTCACCAGATTTTCCAGAGCACGGGCTGTTTCTTCAAACGGAGTGCATGTATCTGGCCAATGAACCTGATACAGATCAATATAATCTGTGCGCAGGCGGCTTAAAGATTTTTCAACTTCCTCTTCAATCCGTGCAGATCGACTATCCCGGAAAACCTTTCCATCCTGCCAGTTCAACCCCACCTTGGTAGCCAGAATAACACGGCCACGCCGACCTTCCAAAGCCTTGCCAATAACTTCTTCAGAATGCCCAAATCCATAGACTGGTGCTGTATCAATCATATTGATACCAAGCTCCAGAGCTTCATCTATCGTCTTGCTGGCGTTTGCATCATCTGCGCCACCCCACATGGAACCACCAATAGCCCACGTGCCAAGCGCAATGCGGGAGGCTGGTTTGGCTATACCCGGAATGGCAATTGTATCTGCCGACATAAGATGTGCTCCTTGATAGCTAATTTATATTTTCCGTGCACAACATTCCGCACGGTTATGGCTGTATTTAACACGCATTTTCTGCATTTGGGCAAAGAGAAAAAATAGCTGAGCCCCTTTTACGCAGATAAGGGTTGACCAGCATTCATGACCTTCTACACTTCCCGATCATGAAAACATCATGCCATTCCTGCCTTCCGCGTTCCGGTGTTCTTGCTATTGTGCGAAGGCAGAATAATTTTCTGCTTGTCCGCCGCGCTAAAGCACCAGATGCCGGACTATGGGGTTTTCCCGGCGGGCGGATTGAACCGGGAGAAACTATTTTTTATGCCGCAGAACGCGAGCTTTTGGAAGAAACATCCTTACCAGCAAAAGCAACTTCTGTAATAGATGCATTTGATAGCTTGCATTATGATGCTCATGGAAAGCTAGAGTTCCACTACATCATTCTTGCCGTAAGGTGTGAGGAACAAGAACACACCCATAACCCCGTACAAGCTGGTGATGATGCCTTGGAGGCCCGTTGGTTTTCCTATCAGGAAATCAGCACACTAGGGGTACGAGCCAGCGCACGGCTGCACAGTCTGGCACGTCAGATTTTGAAAATGGAAGATCCCACTTACCTCACCTGACGTGCTGGGATTATTTTAGGAAATTTCTAAAATATCCTTTATCTTTTTTATATAATTCTCTTGCGTGTTTTCTGTAGAAATCCGTTTGAGTTCATGCGCATGCACGTTGTCCCACAACTGCTTGTCTTCATACAGCCGGACAATAGCATCCGCAAAACCCTGCGCGTCCGATACACTGGCGCACAGCATATCTTCACCAGGCACCCATCCAACCTGTTCACACAAAATATCCGTTGCAACAACAGGAATACCATGTGCTGCGGCTTCATGCAGTTTGTAGGGAATACCCGCCGCATACCGGGTTGGCGCCACAAATACCCGGTGGCTATTATAAACAGGTGTTACATCCTCTACCCGCCCCGTTACCACAATACGCGGGTTGTTTATAAGTGATGTAAGATCAACACGCGGGTTTACATAGCCACAGACTGTAAATTTAACGTCTTCTGGCAAACGGCCATCCAGTAATGGCAATACTTCTTTGCTAAACCACGCCAAGGAATCTACATTTGGTGAATCCTGATCATGCATGGCCCCCAGAAAAAGAATATCCCGGCGAGCTTCCCATCCGGGAGACCACGTTAAAGCGTTTTGCAAATGACCTAGAACATGAACATTAGAAAAACCGTGAGCATTAAGTATTTTGGAATCCTTACTGTTCACTGCAATAATTTTTTCAGACATGAACAAATGCCTGAATTCATGCTTCAAAAGCTCATCCACTGTTTTTTCTGGTGTTTGCCCGCGCAATTCCATTTTACGATATTCACGCGGCGCGGATACAGCCTCGGTATCCGTAATCACCATTGCACCCGTTAGGGCATCAGCACAATCCATAAGCACAGGAGCCAGACGATCTGCATTATGCGTGCGTGCAATCCAGATGGCATCATAATACCCAGCGCGGGATTTAATAAAATCTTCTAGTTCTGGTAATTCTCGATCCCAAATCACCTCTGCCCGATCCGGAAAAGCCATGCAGATATCTTCCTGAGATTCTGTTGGTCTAAATACCGGGTACACCGTTACTTGGCATCCAGCAGCAATCATGCTGCGCACAATATCGTTTGAACGCGTAAAACCTGATCCCAAAAACCGATAGGGCAATCTGTCTTCAATAAATAAAACGCGCTTCTGACCCTGCTTGCTGAAACGTGCTGTTGTCAGCATTCTGGGGTTGTTCAGGCTTTTCTGGCGCAAATATGCCGTATGCTTACGGCGGAACACATCCTGATTACGCGCTATCATGGATGCGCCACTCATAAAACTGGATGTGCCATACTCGTAATGTATTACAACCACCGAGGGATCATACACCACATCAAACCCGGCTTCATGAATACGCAAGCACAGATCTGTTTCTTCAAAATACGCAGGGGCATAATCTATATCAAAGCCCCCCAACTGGCGCAGCAGGGGCGTGCGTATCATCAAGAATGCACCGGCGCAATAATCTACAGATCTTACAAAATTAGCTTCTGGAACATCAGGGCGCTGATCACGCAGATAGCCGCACACCGATCCATCGCGCCAGACAATACTACCTGCTTCCTGCAACAAGCCATTGGTGCGTACAAGTTTGCCACCAACCGCCCCTATTTTTATTTCATGCCGTAACCGAGCCAAGGCATTGCCAATGGCTTCTGGCATCAGCTCTGTATCGTTGTTCAGATAAAGTGTGAATGGGCCACGCACTTTTTCCAATGCCGCATTGCAGCCCAGCAAAAAGCCAACATTACCGGGAAAATGCACAACATCCAGACCGCGCACATAACGTTCAATATGCCGCACACCATCTGTAGAGCCGGAATCCACCACAATAACCTGCATTTGGCCATTATAATTAGCACGTAGCGAAGCCAACGCGCTCATGGTCATGGCGAACAGATTATGTGCTACAATAATAACGCTTAAATCTGGTGCATCGTATGTAAAATCCAGAGTCTGATTCAAAAGAACAGGCAACCGAATGCGGCACATTTCATGATAGAGCTTTTTGGAAAGGGCCTCACTTTCCTTCAGCCCTTCCATATCATCTTCTAGCCTGCCGCCGTGGGCAATATAATGTGCGAACGCATCTGGAAAATCACCACGCGTAACTTCCTTTTGCACAACGGCATTACGGTAGTAGGATTCAAGGTCAATATTGGCGCTTGGTTTGCGGAGTTCATGCACACCATAGCGCAGAAAATGTTCATAAAAATTACGGAAGTTTCCGCTTTCAACCGCACCGCTTACATCATGATTCACGCTGCCGTAAAACTCTTCAGAGAAATAGGCATTCGGGTTGTAATCTGTTGGGGTGGAATTAGACAGATAATGGTGCAAGGCAGAAAGCCAGCGCCCTGAAGCCAGTTCCTTCCGGACATGCGGATAGGTTTCCAGATACCATTCAGGATCAAAATACCAAGACAGACGCTGACCATACCCCTGCTCAGGCCTCAGGTTACGCACACATTGTGCAAATGCACCCAAACCTTCAATACGTGTATGGCCACTTTTAAGATATGCTGTTGCGTTAAAAAACCATGATCCCGTTAAAAACTGTTCGTCACCCACATTCAGGTAATGATCATAGAGATTCCGAAACCCTGCTTCTTCCAACGTTGCAGGCTGAAGAGTTGGGTGCTGCTTGAAATAAAATTCACGATCAAAAAGCCAATGAGGATTGTGAGAAGAAAATCCTGTTTGGCAATAATGATCAAACCCGGATCTCCATTCACCTTTCCCCACAGCTTCAGCAACCGCAGGATAACGCCGCAGATACCAGTCCTCATCAAAATACGGGTTGGGTGAATGACGTAATGCTGGCCCTTTTTCCCTATAAAATTCCTCTAATACTTCTGCACCTTCAAGGCCTAGAAATTTCAGAACATCTCCATATTTTGCTGCGTACCATGTTGCGTCAAATACGCTCCAATCGATTGTTTTAATATTGCCACTTAAAGACATAGAGATATCCTGACATTGCATTCAGGCACACAGTATAAGATTTATACGCGGTGCTTCAACCGCTACAATACGGCAACGAAGTTATCACGCCTTCAACAATAAAAACCTAACACTTAAAATATAATATTTAATGGAAAATACGGCGTGTCACACGTTCCAGCTTTTTACGCCAAACCACAAACACCCATAACACAATAGCTGCGTACAGGCCGCCCATTGCCGCCATGGAAACAGGAACACCCGGCACCAGATACGTGGCTGCATCACAGGGTTTGGAAGGCAGCAGTGGCATAGAAGCCAGCCGCTCCGCCATAGTGCGCCCATATATATGAGGCGCGTGGCACGCAGGCAACGGGCTTGGCCACCATTGCCACTCCACCCCTACATGGCAAATAGAAAGGCCGATATCCGCCACCATAAAAGGCACCGTCAACCACAAAAGGTGTCGTGCTACCTTATCGGGCAACACAGCGGCCACAATGGCTGTGCCTAATAGCAAACGCCATGGCCAGCGTTCCCACAGGCACAGTTCGCACGGCATAATTTGCAAAACATGTTGGGTGTACCACACCACCCCCAGCGCCAATAACGCCGCACCTGCCAAAAATAGCGCCAGCGGCCGAGATGCGTGGCTCCCCCTCATTCAGACCGCACCTCTGCCAAAGCCGTAATAAAGGAACGCGCCCAACTGCCAGCCGTAACGCGCCAGACATCTGGCTTCAGCCGCTTCCACCGCAGTTGTCTTTCAGAAAGAGACATGCTGAGTGATTTATGCAAGGCATCTGCCACTTCATCTGCATCATGCGGGTTCACCAAAAGCGCATCTTCCATTTCTGGCGCAGCACCAGCAAAACGGGAGAGAATAAGCACGCCGGGATCTTTCGCATCCTGAGCTGCCACATATTCCTTGGCAACCAGATTCATACCATCCCGCAGAGGTGTTACCAACGCTGCGTGAGAAAGGCGGAAAAATGGGGCCAGCAGTTCACGCGAGACAGGGTGTGTAAGGTAACGGATAGGAACCCAGTCAAAATCTCCATACGTGCCGTTAATATGGCCAACCACACCATCCAGCTCTTCGCGCAGCACCTTGTATTCTGGCACACTACCGCGAGAAACCGGGGTGATCTGAAGATAAATAACCTTACCTCGGTATTCCGGATATTTGCGCAAGAACACTTCATACGCCCGAAAACGCTCCGGTAGCCCCTTGGAATAATCCATCCGGTCCACACCGATAATCAGCGGCAAGCCCCGCAGGCTTTTTTCAAGCTTCTGCACTTCCGGGTTATCTAAACCGGAGGAAGCCTGCTGCTGAAAGCTTTCTGGATCTATTCCAATCGGGAACACACGGGCCTGCGCTGGCACCCCAACAACAGAAAAACCTTCATTAACATTGCGCGCGTCATCTTCCGTCTGCACACCCATCACATCATAGGCGCGTAAAGATCGCATCAGCTTTTCAGCACCAGGCAAGGCCCGCATGAGACTCCATGGTGGAAATGGAATGTGCAGGAAAAACCCGATACGGCACTTTATCCCCTGTTCCCGCAGCGCAAGCCCAAGTGGGAACAGATGGTAATCATGCACCCATATCAAATCATCAGATTTTAAGAGGGGGGCAAGCTTCTGCGCGAACATGGTATTCACGGCATGATATGTGTGCCGATCCTGCCGACTATAACTCATCAGCCCTGCGCGGTAATGGCAAAGCGGCCACAGGATTCCGTTGGAATACCCTTCGTAAAACCCATTATATTCTGATTTGGTCAGATCTACAGTGGCGTAAGTCACGTTATCTACCGTGTCTATGCTTACGCGCCGATCCTCCCCTTCATCATCTGAAATTTGTTGCCCAGACCATCCAAACCACAGGCACTCCTGCCCTTGTACAGCATCACG
This sequence comes from Drosophila watanabei, assembly GCA_008042575.1. Classification (NCBI taxonomy): domain Eukaryota; kingdom Metazoa; phylum Arthropoda; class Insecta; order Diptera; family Drosophilidae; genus Drosophila; species Drosophila watanabei. The sequence continues at coordinate 3,480 of VNJS01005714.1, read as the reverse complement.
CAGAGCAACAGCCAAGCCACCAGCAGGTTGGGCACGCTCACGCACAGCCGGAACGCGATTGGAAACAATAACAAGACGCCCCATCCCTTACCGGCTCCCGCCAGTAAGAGAGGCCAGCCAAGCCCGAAAAATAGAAGGGGTTGGAAAATCAGATGGAATACGCAACCCAACGCCCCCCATTCTGCGTACAGCAGCTATAGCATCTTCATCCGTTACATCATCCCCTACAAACACAGGCTTTTTGCCCGTAAAGGGAGGACTTTCCATTAACAGAGAGACAGCATAGCCTTTATCAATTCCGGCTGGGCGAATTTCCCACGCCATTTTTGCCGGCAAAAGCAAGAATGTGCCTTTAGAGTGCTTAACCCATTCACTAGCTGCCTGGCACAACGTTTCTGCTGCTTCCGGTGCGGCACGGTAATGCAGAACAAAGCCGCCTTCTTTGTGCTCTAACCGCGTGCCGGGCAATGTTGCCAGCAAATCCCGCGCTTGAGCCAGCCATTCAGGTGGCAGGGTAGGCAATGCTGCACGTTCAATCGGGCCACCGGGCCGATGCCGAATAGCTACCCCGTGTTCACCTGCAACAGCAAAAGGCACATCACCCAGAAAATGATCTATCTGATCAATGGGGCGGCCAGAAACAACGGCCAAAGCATCTCCGCATGCTTCACGCAGGCGGCGCAGGCTATCAAGAAGCCCATTTGGCACCACAACAGATTCTGGCGTGGGAGCAA
>VNJS01005711.1:0-17246 GCA_008042575.1 Drosophila watanabei | reverse complement strand
GCAGATTCTGGGTGCAGGAGCAGGGGCACATGCACTGATCCTTCGGCGCCGAACCCGTGAGCACGGAGTGCAGGCTAAAGGAAGCAGGCTGGCCGCCCAGCGGGAAGGAATCGATGTTCGAGTGTTGGTAGACGGAGTTCTCCTCGCAGCTGGAATAATACTCCTGCGGCAGGATAACCACAGGCATCAGAGCAATAACGGCGCCCTTGGGGATCTTGTCCGGCGGATAGAAGGCCGGCTGTCCGGGCGCCTGGGGTATCACCGGCAGTTGGGTTAGTGACATGGCGTTTATTATGCTGCCGAAGTTCGCTTGTCCGTTGAAGCCGGAGAATTGTTTGTTAAAGTCAACAGAGGCGGGATTGGGATAGGAGTTCGTGTTGGTTGTGGTGCTAGTGGTGGTGGTGGAGGTAAGGGTGTTTCTTGATGAGTGCGTCTTATCGGCGTTACACACACAGGACTGGTCGCTGATCGACGGCACATGCAATGGTGGAGAGGGACGAGGCGTTACTTTCGGTTCGACGTAAGCTTGGGGTCTATATGTCGGGGGGCTAGTCGGTGTCTTGGTCACAGTATAGCCAGGCACCGGGGGCACCTGTGGCGTATGGTACTGAATCTGAGGCGGTGCAGTGTTCACCTTCTCAAAGGGTCTCGGTGTGGAGGGAGTGTATTGGATCGGTATCGCCTAATGATATACCAACACTTTACTTCCTACCTTATAGGGCCCGAGTAATAAAATAAAAATTCACACAAGGTTTTACATTTTTTAAGTTTTATTAAAATCGTAATATGCGCCAGCTCAATAAACCCCATTGCGTCATACAGTCAAAAATCAAATTACAGTTTTTTTCTTAATTTTTATTTAATTTCAATATTTCTCTCTTGACATAACAATTCAATATTCCGTCTCAATCATTATTAGAGTAGACATTAAATAAACTAAGAACTAAAGTCGATAAAAAAATCATAAGGAAATAAAACTGAACGAAATCATAAAAAATAAAAAGCATACACAAATGCATAATAAACAACATGTCACAAACAATTTTCTCTTTTGCCAATTCTCAGTGCTCTCAAGGGAAGCGTTTCGATTTTGATTTACAAATAGAACTTAGAGGAATTATACATAGAGAGCGCCGATTATATATATACTCGTAGTGGACAGGCGGTCTGGAGTGCATTTGGAAAATCCTTGAATTTCAAATAACACGAGAAGCGAACACATAACCCGGGCTCTCCGTCGATTTGCCCATCTTAAATGCTGATTGGCCCTGCCTGGCAGACACTAAAAACACTTAGACTAGGTTTAGTTTTGTTTTTTGGGAGGTAGGATCGAGGTTGGGATTGGATAAAGCGGGATCTGGGAAGGGTATTGGTTGGTTGGTTGTGGTTTTTCGTAGTCCTTGTCTTAGTTCGTCTCGCTAGTCGCTTTGATTTCTGACTTGGGATCGGCCAGTATCTTGATCTTCTCGGGCTCAACCTGTGCCTTGACCTCCTCAGAGGCCGCGGGCTTTGGCTCAACCTGTTCTTTGACCTCCTCGGAGGGGGCTGCCACGGGTTCAACCTGGACCTTCACTTCCTCAGAAGCCGCAGGCTTCGGCTCAACCTGTGCCTTAACCTCCTCGGAGGCTGCGGCCACGGGCTCAACCTTCACCTTTGACTCCTCGGGGGCTGCTACGACCGCGATCTTCACCTCCTCCGAGGCGGCTGCTACGGGTTCAACCTTCTTAACTTCCTCAGAGGCCGCTGCTACGGGTTCAACCTTGACTTCCACCTTCTCAGATGCCGCGGGTTCGGCAGCCTTGATCTCCTCGGGTGCCTCAGCATCGCTGGCCTCGCGCTTCTTGTGCAACCTACCCGGCAGATTCTGGGTGCAGGAGCAGGGGCACATGCACTGATCCTTCGGCGCCGAACCCGTGAGCACGGAGTGGAGGCTAAAGGACGCAGGCTGGACGCCCAGCGGGAAGGGATCGATGTTCGAGTGTTGGTAGACGGAGTTCTCCTCGCAGCTGGAATAATACTCCTGCGGCAGGATAACCACAGGCATCAGAGCAATAACGGCGCCCTTGGGGATCTTGTCCGGCGGATAGAAGGCCGGCTGTCCGGGCGCCTGGGGTATCACCGGCAGTTGGGTTAGTGACATGGCGTTTATTATGCTGCCGAAGTTCGCTTGTCCGTTGAAGCCGGAGAATTGTTTGTTAAAGTCAACAGAGGCGGGATTGGGATAGGAGTTCGTGTTGGTTGTGGTGCTAGTGGTGGTGGTGGAGGTAAGGGTGTTTCTTGATGAGTGCGTCTTATCGGCGTTACACACACAGGACTGGTCGCTGATCGACGGCACATGCAATGGTGGAGAGGGACGAGGCGTTACTTTCGGTTCGACGTAAGCTTGGGGTCTATATGTCGGGGGGCTAGTCGGTGTCTTGGTCACAGTATAGCCAGGCACCGGGGGCACCTGTGGCGTATGGTACTGAATCTGAGGCGGTGCAGTGTTCACCTTCTCAAAGGGTCTCGGTGTGGAGGGCGTGTATTGGATCGGTATCGAAATCGGAGTCGGGGTCGAGGTCTTGGTAACGTATTTGGGCGTCGGTGGTGGCGGTGGTAGGTACGTATGGTTTTCAATATTACCCGTTGTCACTGGCGGTGGCGTAACGCTCTTAACTGGCGTATCCTTCTTAATAGTGATAGCCGGGACCTTTGGCTGTACGATCGTCGTGGTTATTTTTTGGGATGGCGGAACGGATACGGGAACGGGAACGGGAGCGGGAACAGGAGCGGGAACATAGGGTTTTGGAGTGTTGGGAGGGAAAGAAGGTGGAATATAGGTTAGTGGTGGCTTTGTCGTTACTGGCACCTGCTTATGCACATAATCATTGTTGTGTTCGTAATTCGGCTTAAAAACTGGCTTGCTCGGTGGCTCATGGGCAATGACTTGTGAGTAGGATGGTGGTGGTGGTATCGAGATTTTACCCGGTTGGTCTGGTGGCAAATAGCCGGGCGTCTCCTTGTCCGAGTAACGAGGATCGTTGGGCGGTGCCGGTGGTCCTGGGCGAGTTGGTCCGGGAGGTCCGGGACGAGTTGGGCCCGGGGGTCCTGGTGGGCCGGGACGAGTTGGGCCGGGAGGTCCTGGTGGGCCGGGACGAGTTGGGCCGGGAGGTCCGGGTGGTCCGTATGGGCCGGGACGAGTGGGTCCAGGAGGTCCGGGTGGGCCGGGAGGTCCGAAAGGTCCTGCGATTTCGGTACAACAATTTTTATTCCGATTCCTTTTTTGTAGTTTTATTATTTTAGCTCACCCTTTGGTCCGGGCTTGGTGGGTCCCTTGGGTCCGGGAGGTCCTGGTTGATTGGAGTTCAGGTTGTTAAACCTTGCATTAAGAAACCTAAATTACCTCGGAGGGTCTTAGAAGCTTACCTGGTGGGCCGGGTGGGCCGGGAGGTCCTGGGGGTCCGTTGGGTCCCTTGGGGCCTGGAATTTACAATGAAAAGCATTATAAATCTATAACAGTTCATTTTGTAAGGATGAAAGCACCTTTTGTGCATACTATATGGACTTTTATAATATATTCTTTGACTATAACTTACCGTTAGGTCCCTTGGGACCGCCTGGGCCGCCTGGGCCGCCTGGGCCTACGCCGCCGCCGCCTCCCCTGCCGCCTTCACCGCCGAATCCGCCCTCGGGTCCAACAACGTGGACATATGGGGGTGCCGGTGGACCAGTGGGGCCTTCAACGTGCACATATTTGCCGGAATCATCGTGATAATATTTGCCATCGTTAATACCTGTAATTGATGGAAGACAATCATTAGTATAAACTTGCCTACATGCAATCCCATGAGAAAGGATTTCCCAGAAGGATAACTCACCTTTATAGCGTCCATCGTTACCGTGATCAACATATTTACCGTTATCTAGAGAGTAGATTTGAAAATCACAAAAAATATCGTTCGATTAGTAACGTTGCAGTAAAAAGGGAACTCTCCACATGCTCACGAGTTAACTAGATACTGTCTACGATCTAACTACAAACTGAGTTTGTTGTTTTGTAATTACTATTAATTACTACAGTGGTGTTTTTTTTTTTTTTGTCTAAAACTGGTCTACGTAACTAATTAATTGTACATACAGAATACGTTAACATGCTAAACGATCTAGGCCGACACCAGGACAAAAATCATAACAACGAAGCAAACAAGTAGGATGGAGTTAGTATCAAACTATGGATCGGGGGTTACGGGAATCAGGAGGAACACATATACCGAGTACCGGACACAAATCATAAATCACAGATAATAATTGTTAGTGGCAGTTAAAGAGTTGGTTAGTAGTCATTGCTCAAGCGGGTTTTTACATTCTCATGTGCTGTGTGTAAATATTTTTACAGTAAATGGAGTGTGTGGGTGTTGGGTGTAGGGTGTACTTGTGGGGTGTGTGGTTGTGGGATCGGTGCAAGCAAATGAGTGATATAACGCTGATCTCGGATCTCAGCCAAATGGACATGCTGGGAAAATCAAAAATCGAAAGGGTTCGATTCAATTTTCATTCGATAACTTTTTGGTGCAGAAAGGATAGAAGGTGAGGATATAAATATATATATAGAGAGAGAGGTATATATTGGGATTGTGCGCTCTTGGGAGAGGTGCTCTGATAAAGGATAACTATAAATCAAAAATCGTGCCCTAGAATTGCCTGGCTTATATATGTGTGGGTGTGTGTGTTTTGTGTGTGTAATAATTGTTCGCTGGGAACTTGTTTGCAAAATAAAAGTTATGCAAGATATTTGCTATAGGAATAGAGGTATGGTGCATTTACGGTTCCGAAATCATTTCGGTTTCTTGGCTGAAAATAAACGAAAGATCCTTAAAATAGTTTAAAGTTTAAGAAGTAAGTTAAGGTAAAAAAGACATACGGATAATTTAGCTGAGGAACTCTTACAACTAGGAGGAAGCCTTGAAGAGGAAAATTTGAACGAACTGATCGCACGCACAGTCGTATGGGGGAATAACTCGATGTCAAAACCTTCGATTGGCACACCTCATCCGCTGCCATCCACATCCACATTTACGTCCACATTTACGGCCGCAGCTCGTTCAAATTTTGCTCTCCAGTTATTCGTAGTAAATCGTTGGAGGGCTAACCTGCTTGATATGCGATGGCCCCAGGAAAACCGGTCTCTGTGTGCGTGTAGGTGCTCGTGTAGGTTCCCTCATTGCCCGGCCGGTACTGGCCGCGGGCGGCGATTCCGGAACCGCTACCCGTGCCCGTGCGATCGCCACCGCCGATGCCGCCACCGTTTCCGGTGGTATAGCGATCGCCGGAGCCGGATGCACCGCCGTTTCCGGTGGTGTAGCGATCGCCGGAACCGATTCCAGAACCGCTGCCGGTGCCAGTCCGATCGCCGTCCCTGTAGACCGGTTTTCCTGAGGCTCCTCCTCCCGCGCCGACCGGACCCGGTGGTCCCGGAGGACCAAACGGTCCCTTGGGCCCATTCGGTCCATTGGGACCATTTGGTCCATTGGGACCGAAGCCGCCGACGCCTCCGTTTCCACCGAAGCCGCCGCCCGAGCCGCTGCCTCCGTTGCCGCCATTGGGTCCCACCACATGCTGATAGGGATTATTATCCGGCACGTACTGGCCATCATCTAAAAGAACACAAACACTGCAATCGCTGGAATGCCGCAGGATGGCTGGATTGCTCACTGTTGCTGCCTGGTAGCAGGGTGTTCACCGAATGGAAGGACGGTGCCTGGTCCCCGGGATGGCTGTGATCTGCATGTCCCTTGTCCGTGCCAAAGATCCCCGTTCCTTGGGGCACACTTGGGCCCTTGGGCTTGTGGATGGGCAGACTCTTCTGGTCGGAGCCCTTCAGCACGGGAATGTTAACGGAGAACGATGGTATCGCATCGTTGCTACCCTCCTTGGCCTTGTACTGCAAAATATCGCTGGTCAGAAGTGAGCTTCCTCCGGGAAAAAGCGTTCCTCATCATTTTCACGAATTTTGTCTACCGAAAGGCAACGCTAGGACTTTCTTACAGCTAAAGTTATATTGTGTTTAAATAGGTTCAATAGTTTGCGGACTGTAAATCAAATTAAGGAAGTGTTCCCTAAATCCTACTCATTTAGAAATTAAACATATTAGGTCCACACTTTTAATTTGAAGTTTTTAAAATACTTTCTTGCCTGAAAGTCTATCAAATGTAACATTTCTCTCATTAAAGTTAATTTATAAGGAAATAAATTGGGATAAAATATTTATAAATAACTAAGAGCTCATCCTAAACCTTGATAAATTGACCCTTCGGTAATCAAAATTCTAGAAAACGATAAGGAACCGCCTGCCGGGGACTTCCTCCGCTACCCTCTTACATCGCCGATAAAGTAGGGAACGCCATGTTGGGCGCCATTCGCGAACTTGCCACAACCGATGGGGAAGTAGAGTTCGTCCCACTGGAGCAGGATGCCCGGCTCCGAGGGTCCGCCGTCGGTCTCCTTGTACAGGTGCGGCGGGAAGGTCTCCACGGGCTTCTCCGGCTCGACAGTGCGGTAGCCGTGGGCATCGGCCACGTAGTGTGTTGCCCGGAGCAGGTGGTAGGGATCGATGAGGCCGTAGCAGCCGTAGGTGACGCCGTCGGGACCACGGGTCTCGTGATGGAAGTTGCCGGTCTTGCCGACATCGTAGCCATACCGATAGGCGTCTTTTGGGGGATGATGATGATGATCGTGTTCGTGTCGATTTGGTTTGGTTTTTGGGTTTAGTTTTGGGTTGTTTTGGTTTTTGGTTTTGGTTTTGGAAGAGTAGGTAATGTTTAGAGTATAACTTTTTGGTTGGTTTTTTGCGTGATTTGTGTGGTTTGCTTGTTTTTGTTTGGAGGAGTGCTTTGAGGACCTGAAAAATGGTGTGTGCTCACATATATGCATATATATATGAACCCTAGACTCTGGACTAACTTTGACTTTGATCTAACATCTCTTAAAGGGCGCTGTAACTGAAAGTAGTTTCACAAAGAGCCTAATCAGATGATATTTCGTTGAAGGAAAATGTTGGTGTTGATTGTGTGTGTTGTTTGTCGTTTGTTTGGGGTATCTTTTTATTTATTTTTTATCTGGTTTTGTTGGGAGTATTCAATTTCGAGGTGGTGAGGTAGAGTTATGAGTATGCGAAGCATTTTTAAAGAGGTTCCATGTAGACCCTTTGGCCACCAAAGAGCAAAGGGGCCTACGCAGAACTGTTGAAGGAAGTGTATAAATATTCGTATGTAGGAGGAGGAGGAGAAAGTAGCATAGAATAAGAGAGGTATAGAGAGATATAGGTAATGGTTTGATTGATTGTTGAGCGTGTATATATATTTACAATTTGAGTATAGCTACGACGCAGACTACGGTTTCTACTGGGTGAGTTTAGTAAGCTGCTACGGAGGTATATATAAATGTTTATATATAGAAGGAGTTCTACAGTTGGTTGTTGTTTCGATTTGGAGTATAGATTAATGAATGTAAGTCGGTTGGAACTATCAGAGTTTGGGGGTTTGGGGGGATAGTACAGATACTTAGGACTAAGGTACTACTAACAACTACGGTAACAATAATAACAATAATTCGTTGGCCAAATTTGTAGCTACTTAAGACGTTACATAACGAAAAAACAAGGACTAACTAACTGCATGGATGGGGGTTTATCTAGAGTACATATCTACGATATGGATACGATTTTACATAGTTAATGGATTCGGGTTTTAATTATTCGAATGTTTTCTTGGAATGGTTTCAAGCGGCTTAGACAGAGAGGAGTAGGAAAATTGCAAAACGGGTCCACTTACTTGTGTCAAAGTTTGACGAATAGTATTGCTGATTCGTTGTCTTTTGGTCGTTGATGTCGAGAATCAGACGACGGTTCTCAGAATCGTATTTCTGAGAGTAGACGCATTGCACCAAGAAGATGCAAGCGACGGCCTGAAAGAGAAGACGAATGATTAATAATGAACACACCAACTTGCAGCTGTCGAAAACATTTGTCACATTCACGGCACGCCTCCTCCTCCGCCTCCTCCCAAAAGTAACAAAAAAAGAAAAAGATTTAAGATTTAAGTCTTGACTCGACTTTGCCCAATTAGCATACTGCGGTCGAGGGGAGAGATGAGTCAAGACTTGGAAGTTTGAGCTCGTTTTTCGGTTATGTGTGTGCCCGAGCAAATCAGCAGCCATTTAGATCCGGTTCGATTCGAAACCAAAGCGAAGAGTAAAAACCGTTCACCAAAAACGAAGAGAAAAAATGCTGGCTGAAATGTCAAAGGCATAATAATCAAATCACAGCGCATTCTCGTCAAATACTGGGGGGTTTTTTGGCATTAGTTTGCCTTTGCAATTTGGAACTGGATTTTTCGTACATGCTAATTTCCCGAGATTTGTCACAGACGTCGCGAAAATGGCGAAGAAAAACCAGTTGGCATCCACTGACAGTAATGGACAATTAGCTCAGTTCTAAATGCACTTGTCGGCATTCTGAGTGGCAGCTGCAAATCGATTAACGTTTAGCATTACTTATATTTCTGAGCCTCTCAACTGCCTGTCCCACATAATCGGCGGATGATCATCGGAGTCTTCTTGAAACCGAGGAGAAGATCTCCGCCTTAATATCTGAGATTATGAAATTGTTTTGTTCGCTAATTTGCATAAATTGCCCATAGAGTTAATATAATCAAGCCAAGTTCCGGCATTGCCACGACTTCCTTGTGTGCAAACGAGTTCTTTTACGAAATTTATACCACACTAACCACATCCTAATATAGAATTCATATACAATCGAGTCATATTTCCTAAATATGTCGCCGAAGAGCAGGGAAGCGGCCGAAGGTGTGGAAAATGACCTTCGCATTATGCTAAGTAATTAATTCGTTTACGATTTGATAGATCTCTTCAAGCCCAAATTGAGGCTCAAATCGATTCGGCGAGGGTGTGTTTGTCTTAAAGGTTAAGGAGGGATGCCAGTAATTAAATGGGAAACAATGGTTAACACCCGCTATAGATTCCAATGCTCAATAGCACCGATAAGGTCAATAATATTTCGGCTTTTTTCAGTTTCTTTTTGCTCTTTTGGTGGGTGCAAACAAAATGGAAATCAAACCATGTGAAGGAAACCGAAAATGACGCCAAGCAGCGACGACAAAACAAATGAATTTCACATAAAACCAATTTATTTGCCTATCGCGGCCATCGAAAAGAGGCAAAAATATGGCATCTCCATAATGCAAATCGCTGGCTGCTGTTTCATCGCTCGACGGACAACTACTGTCTTTTGATTGGCATATCTCCGAGTCTCGCCTGTGCTCCACAAACTCCGCCACTAGTCACTGGTAAGACAAATTATGAAAAAATCCCAGAGCCCATAAAAAACAAATTGTTTGATATTAATTTATTGTGCCATGATATATCCAGCAGCAGCTGCTGACAACGGAGGTCGTTTCCATCTCACCCACATCGACATCGTGGCCGCCGGGTAAGTTTTTCATAAAAATAAAGGTGTTTTTTCTACAGTTTTTTTTTTTTTTTTAAGGCGGATGAAAGTCATTGTTTGTGGGAAAACCGCCTGGTTAAATATTGCAAAAGTTTTTCATTATTTTCGGCGATTATTGATTTTTAGCCCGCTGAGTGGTTGTCTATGATTGCTTACGAAGTCAAAAACTTTGTCTTTAACTCATGGGAAACTAGCATATTGTGGAAGTTCTTTTTATCTGCGTTTTAGTTAAAGCCAAGGAAAACTGTTTTCGTTGACACGACTGTAGAAACTGATGGATTGATTGATGCCATGTGGTGTGTTTTTCTTGGAAAATTCCAGTAAAGAGCTTATTAATAGTCAATGAGGCGAAGGAGGCACTCAAGTTCTAGGAAAGTCATAAAACCAGCAAAATTGATCAGAAATTACTGGAAAATAACCTCCTGAATTTAAGTCTTCAAAGCAAGGGGTTATAAGGAATTTTATAAATATAAGATTGAATTTCTTTGAAAAATAAATCACCCTTCAAAATGTTTCCCTTTAAATTTATTTGCATATATATTTTTTCCAAAAAAGAAACCGCATAAACTTCACCCTGATTCCAAAACTGGGTTAACATATTAATTTGTTGTGCGTAATTAAACTCTTTAATTGAGTGAAGGGGGCAGCCAAGCCCGCTTTTGAGCTGCCACAAAGCCCCAAATCAATTGCCAATCAATTAAGCACAGAAAGGCAACTAACAAATGTGGGCCACAAATATGAATAGCACCTATGTATGAGAGGTGTCAGCAGCCATCGCAGTGCGAGTTGCAGATGCAGTAAATCAATTCCAAGTCGCATAGATCATCCACGCCGAGTGGCGGCTGTCGCGGTGACCCAAAAAAAGCGTAACTCCGCCTTGAGAACCATGGCATGCGTTCTCTGCTGAGCAGTATGTATGCACAATGAGCCAATGAATCTTGAACATTTTTGCATAACTCGGAGCTGGCAAAAACCATTTAATAATCGACTTATTCGCACGCACAAGAGGTTGTTTCTCCGCCTGTTTACATGACTTCAAATACAACCTCTTCTCATGATCACCTTAATCATAATCGTAAGCATCATCATCATCAGCCTCCCAATGCTGCAAACCAGTTTAGTCATATCCCCACACTTTTCGCTGGAGTCTCTTGACTGCTTTTGCCCTTTGGCGGTTGGCGGTTGGCCGAAGCGAAACTTTTTTCGTGCAAGTATTTATACTTTTCAAGGTCGGCTCGTATCTTGAATTGAACAAGAAAACATCTTTTTAATTTCTTATTTTGATAAATCGAATTAAAATGCAACGACCTTAATCGATGACATCTTTTTCCCTTGTTTTTTTTGTGGGATGCAGTTTCGGGTCTGCCCAGAAATTGTGAAATTTCTTTTCCAACCGAAGCTCCGTTGGGGGAATTGTGAAATTCGTCAGTGTTTCCAAATGCATGTTCCCCCCAGACCAGACATATATGCACATAAAACCCGAGTCAAAACGATGATGGTAAAAATTTCAGACAGACACTCATAATGAGCCTACCCGGCAACAAGTTCCGCAGAGATAAAAGTTATTAGAACATCTCGATTCGATCAATATGATCTCTCGGGGGAAACGGGTCTGACCAGCTATGGGCGATGGCCTTTTTGGACTCTTATGGATTTTCCAGTTAATCCAGACGCTGCTTTAATTAGCGCCGCATCTAGAATTTGAGTTTGGGAGCAGAACCGTGCTAATGAGTTCATTCCTCATCGATGGACTTTCGGGCAAAGGAATTAGTCAGGTGGTTGATCGCGGACAAAGCTGGGAATTTGTCCGGCGAAGGTGTAGCTCATTAAACTGGCTGTCAGTGAACTTCCACTCGACTTGTTCTGATTTATGAATGCAATTAAAAAATAAACCGTTGGCTCCCCAGCGTGACATCATATTCGGTTTAAAAAACTTTTACTTTCCACTTTTGGCATTTGGCTTCAAGCTAATACAATGCTTTTGGCGAAGCGTTTTCGTTTTTATTTAAACCAGCCCCGAAGACTTCCTCCATCATCGCCAATAAAGTATTGTCTCTCCTAATCGCTGACAGGCGATCAAGACTCTAATTTGCATTTCTAGATTTTGCCTTTAAGATATATGTATCTCTATAGATTCCGTATTAAAATTGGCTAGCCAAATAATTAATGCGAGGCGGGGAACAAAAACCTTTTGGGCCCCAAAAAATATCGAAAGTCAAAGTCAAAGTGGGGAGTAGAAAGAATAGAAAAATTGATGAGCGATAAAAGTGAATGGGATTCCCAAAGGTTCCATGAACTCTTACGTAATAGGTCTGTTCTTTTACTATTGGAAATGGTTTCGGGGCTAGAACTTTGGCACAGATATTTTGTCGACCTTTAAATCGTTGTAATTCTAGACCAGTAATAATGACCCATTTCCCAGTAGAATTTCTTTAAATTATTCCAACTGTAAAAGCCTAAACTATTCAGCGGACACGCTTAACGCTCTATTTTACAGCCTTATAAATGCCGCAATTTGTTTCAATTGCCTAGAGACTGAAGCCAGCTGTTTGTCATGCAAATCTCGACTTTTGCTACTCCGCTTTTATGACACAAACTTGGCCGCTGGACGAGCGATTAAATCTGCTCAGATTGCAGCGCAGAAAAGTTCCGCGCACACTTTAAAATTCCACACAACCGAAGCGGAGAACCAAATTTATAATAACAAGAATTGTGGGCCAAGAAGAGATGCCCTGTCAACGCTTGCCGCGGGGCATTAACAATATTTCTCGCCCCCTTTTTTTGTGCACGTGTCTGGATGAGATATCTTGGCCAGAACCGAGAAGAGGCTTAGGCCACTGGCAGCCGTCGTGATAAATACCAAAACCAAAAGCTTAACCTCAACGGGGAAGAAGGGGTCAAAGGCACGGAGCATTTGGCAGGTGACAGAGCCTGAGACAAAAACCATTTTTTCTAGCCCGAATCGAGATGATATCGCAGCTCACTAAGAGCATCATTATGGCACCTTATGAAAACACCACTTTTTTGGGCTAAATTTATTGCCTGAACACAATTAACAGCTTGGGGTGAGTATTATCTAAGAATCTTTAGTGGCCATAATCAAATTAACACTCTGATGCGATAGTCTTTCCTAATGAAGCGAATCCTTGACTCATAATTTAACTTTGACTTTCGCAGATACGGATCTAGGCAAAACCAGCAAAAAAGTTACAAATGATACAAGGGAATTTGCATACGAAATCCGCAAATAATTTGGAGTCTTTTAAACAAAAAGTCAACTCTCTCTACGCTTTATTATTCGGTAAACAACAAAATTGTTAACGATTTTCCCTGCTGCTACCACATTTTTGTCCGTTGACTCGTCTTCTATATACTTTGACTAAAACAACACAATTACGAATATCGATTGGATTTCAAATGACAACAATAAAAATTCACCAGAAAAAAAAGCAGCCACATAAAAAACTGGGCAAGATGCTTTTTTGCGTTGTGCGCGCTAAGCAAACAGAAGAGTATCTACAATCGTTACGAAATTGCCGGATTATTTGTGTATTTGTTTGCCCAGAAAATGCCGGTCGCTTACTATTATTATTATTGCTATTACTACTAAGTTAAAGGCGAGAAACGTATATTTAGTCAGTGGATTCGAGCAAAAAGTAAACCGAAATAGTTGCAATTTGACCCGGACTTGTTAACGCTCGTTAAAAATCGTTCATCTAAAATTGGTTATGAGCTCTACAGATATTCTACAAATATTCTACGGCTCTACGAAGCCTTCAAACTTGGTTGCCATGCATTCATTGTTCGTTTTGTAATCAAACAAACGAAGCAGAAGTATTTCTCGCATATTTATTTGCATTTCATGTTTGACATTATAATTAGCACAGTGCTAAATGCTCTTGGTGTCTCCAAATTATTACAAAATAAGAAATGAAATAATATTTAAATTTGTGTAAATATTAAATGGATTCGAAGCCTTGATATTCCACAAAGTCTAAACTATTTATGTTGCAAAAAAAAAAGTTAATTTCCAATACAAAATTAATTAATAATAAGTTTCGAAGCAGTTTATTAATTATTTTATATATTTTTTCATTTTGTGTAATTTCCATTTATTTTCCCCGTAATATTCCTTTTTTATTATCCAACTTACCATGCATAGTGCTGCACGCGCCATTTTGCAACGAATTTTACGGTTTTTTTGACACAAGGAACGCCAGTAAATATTTAGGTATTTTAGATTTTACAATGGAATAAACTCAGTTATCCAATTTCCAATCTTGAAAAAGAAGAAAATGTTTTGTACGCATTAATTTTTGGGGGGTTTCAGGCACAGTTTTCACACGATAGCAAGGCTTTGGCAGAATTTGCGAGAATTCCTAGTGTTGTTTATCCTTGCAATTAGTACAGTTCGGTCGGATTTCCATTTAGTAGATCACTAGTGAGGGTTTAGTAGTATTTACTTTTAGGAGCCTAAACTAGAGCTCATACCGTGGTGACCGATGTGGACGAACTGAAGATGAACGCATCGCGTCTTTGCCATATAAACAGAGGCAGACGCGAAACAAAAAGGCGAAAAAAATGAACACGAAAAAAACTGAAAAACTGAAATCGAATTTCGAGACTTGAGAGCAGCGGCAGCACACAGACACGCACACCTACTCAGGTGACAGAGACTCTGGGGCTTAAAGTGCGTGAGTGTGTGAGTGGGAACAAGTTTGATTTTTTATTTTTTATGCACGCCTTTTCGCTGGATACGTTAATTTATTTGGCCAAGCGCCAAGCGGAGAGATGAGCCGAGCCCGAGCCACAGGTCGTATACTTGATAAATTGAGCACTCTCCGCGGACTCGGACTCGCTCTCCAAGATCTCGATCTCAATCTCGAGCGTTGTCGTTGTCTAGGATCTGCTTGCGTGTCTCAAGAATTTCAGTTCACTTTCAGGTTCTTCGGGGGTTCATTAATATTTAAAGATTGATTTTTTTCTTCATATTATTTATTCTCTTTTATGTTTTATTGTTTTCTGTTTTGTTTGTCCAAAGAGAACATTTTTTAGTCTTTAATTGAAAATTCGAGTTTTTCGTGTTTATTTTGATTTAATTTAATCGTTAATCGCAGAGTGATATTTTAGCTATACATAGCTACATAGATTGTTGCTTTTTTCCCTATGATTTTTTGCTGGCTCCCGCCGTTGATACATAGTTCTAACTTTTTGCATTTTTAAGCTTTTTTATTTTTTGTTGCTAAAAAGTATTTAGATGGTTTATTGATTTAATTAAAGCTTCTCAATTTCCGTATATACTCATTTTTCTTCCTGTGTATTAGGGAGCCATAATTAAAAAATACATCTCTTGGCCATTGATCACAAATGAGCCCGAATATAAATATGTTTCTAAATCTTGAAATGAACTCACACGGTAGCCAAGAAATTAATCTGTGAGCTCACGCCGGATAGGAAATCGCTGCCAATCCGTTTTGCCATAATTCAGACACCTTTATTTTCATTTAGTTGCGACACGCTTCCGTTTGATGATCCGCTTAGGCAAACTCACAGAAATAATACAGAATTTGTTGCATTTATTTCTTGAAGAGCTGGTGACATTTAAGGTGGATTAAATTGCAACGGAAAAGGGGAAGCGATTTAAGCTTTATACAGAAACTTGGTTTGCTCTTGAAGACAGCGATTGACACAGAAAATAATCAGCTTCTTCTTTGCTTTTGGGCATAAAACAGGATGAATTTAATGGCAATGCTTAAGTCAAGGAGAAACCCACGGAATGAAGACAATGTACAAGTATTTTCGACTATAAAAACGGAAAATAAATAAGAGTAAAATAAGCGAACGTAAAATACTCTTAAGAAAGGGGGAAAAATAAAGCAGAGAAGTAAAAAATAAAGCTATTGTGGCAAGAATTTAATTAAGGAGAAAAGAAAGTGTTATTCCTAATATTTAAGATCAATGCGATAAATATGATCTGTGATTAAATATATTTAAAAATATATACATAATTATATATTCATATTCGATGTTACTTCATTTTAGGGCATTCCAATGAAATCGAATCTCGGCGCAGCATGCAAAAATCGAGCCCTGCTGGGGGCTCTTTGTAAAATATATGTCTTCGTGGGCTTAGTTAAAACTCAAGAAATATAAATTTAAAAAATATATGCCAGCGGCTATATTAAGCTGGGATTATCGTGAGCACATTAATTATTCATAGACTTTATAAAACAAAGTAACTGGAATGAGTCAAATAACTGAATTCATTCTCGAAATTCCTTGTCCATTACCGGGTTTCACAGTCCGAGTCCGAGTCCGAGTTCGAGTCCCCGGCAATGACCTTGACATCGCTTAGTAATCTGGGTATATCCTCAAAAGCCTTCGGCATTCTCAAATGATTATAAAGATTTTTACATTTTTTTGCTTCATTTTTCGCAGCTACAAGCTGAGCCAACAACAAAGTGAAACATTTAAAACTGGTAGTTTTCGTTTTGCTTTAATTTTACTTCATATGTAAATGCATTTTTGGAAGAGTTTCATTGACAGTAAAATTATTAAAGATAAGCCAGAAACAAAAGCGAAATGGTAACACGAGTGGGCAATGTGTTGTTTATATATATTTACTTTTTGGTCAGTGCAAAAAGGGACAAAGAAATTGTATATATTTAAATTGTATTTAATCCAAATTTGAGATCTGTAAAATTTAAATACATTTATATATTATATTCTCCTTATTTTTTTGCGAACTTTCAGCCCACACAAATCTTTATTTTTATGACCACTCCGAGTCACACACAATACACGAAATTTTTTTTGGTTTCTTTTTTTGTGGAAACGACCTTTGAGAGAACAAAACCACAAAAAACGAAAACTTTTAGCTATCATCAGTCGCAAAACAAGTTAAATTTTTGTTAATCAAATTCATAAGCTGGCGAAACTATCAAGAAATCAAATATATAAATAGAAATATCGTATTTGAGATACGCTTTTAACAAGCCCAAAAGTCAAGTTCGATTTGAGGGAAAAACGGAAAAGGGGGGAGGGGGGCAAACTGAGCAACTTTAACCTAAGATCAATATTTCATTTAAACAAGAAGAATCCGACGCGAGTGAGCAGTTCCACGCAATGGCCAGCATTTTGGGGCAGAGCGCCAAATTTAGAAAGCCTACTAAAAAAAACCGAAAGCAATTTGTTGCAGCAGCCTTCGAGAGTTTGACTGACAAAATACCAAAAGTCAATGGCTCTGACTCAAGTCGATGAGATGATGCGTGGCGTTGGGAATGCAAAATGTGATGCCGGGTATCGTTACCATAAATCGCTCAGCCGAATGCCGGCGTGTCGCCTCGCCACGGATGAGTCATGGGTGTGCAGGGCAAGTCCCTTGATCCCTGGATCCCTGGATCCCTTGGTACCTGATGCGAGTCCATGTTGCATGTTGCATTCGACGACCTTCAGTTATCGTACATATATACATGCGAGTGAATTCCCTGCAGCTGTTTCCGTCTTTAGCCGCACGCATCGATGCTTATGTAACCGAAGTTGAATGACTTTGCCCCGGGTGCCCTTGTGCAATCTGAATCTTGGTGCACAGGGAAAAATATATACCACATAAATTTAAATACTCTCATTTAATATCATATTATTATTATCTACAAGTTCTAGAGAAATATATAACTATGTTTAAAAGTAAATTAATAAAGTTTCGGTTGAAAATTTCTTCTGTGTATTAAAAATTATTCAACTA